>JAHHZJ010000033.1:0-190366 GCA_021437245.1 Aegilops speltoides
TTTGATCTTCTTCTTGTTGATGTTGAAGTGTCAAGACCTTGGAGACAACAAGAGCGGGGCTTGTATCTTCATCACAAAAGACTTGATCATCTTCATCCTTGTTGATGCACCGGTGCATGGCCACTTGCTCAATTGCTTCCATTTCATCTTCACTCATTGAGTCGTAGGTGCCATCGTCTTTGAGTATCATGGTGCGCTTGTTGGTGCATTCATATGACTTGTGGCCTCGACCGCCGCAAGTGAAACACTTGAAAGAGCTTGTCTTGTGGTCTCATCGGTTGGAGTAGATGATGAAGCACGCGGCTTGAGGTTGCTTGTAGTAGGAGGAGGACGACTTGAACTTGTAGAAGTTTTCTTGTAACTTGACTTGTCGTCGTTGCTTGGAGAAGGCTTGGTTGATGGCGAAGTTGGAGTAGTTGTTGAAGCTTAGTTGTTAGAGAAGCCGTATGTCTTGGACGAGTACTTGGCGTACTTGAAGTCATCTTGCACTTGACGTTCCGCCTTTGTAGCTTGATGCACGAGCTCAATGAGGTTGGAGTAGGGTTGGAAGTCGGCGATCTTCTTGATGGGATGATTGAGGCCATTCAAGAATCGTGCCATTGTTTGCTCATCATCCTCCGTGACATTGGCTCGAATCATGGCAATCTCCATTTCCTTGTAGTATTCTTCAACACTCTTTGTTCCTTGCTTGAGGAGTTGTAGCTTCTTGAAGAGATCACGGTTGTAGTAGGTGGGCACAAAGCGTGCTCGCATGACATCCTTCATTTGAGCCCAAGTGGTGATTGGAGGTTCACCTCTTGCTTGTCGGCGCTCAAGGACTTGTTCCCACCATATGAGCACATAGTCTTGGAACTCAAGTGATGCCATAGCGATCTTCTTCTCTTCCTCATAGTTGTGCAAACGAAAGATTTTGTCGACCTTCAATGCCCATGAGAGGTACTCTTCGGGATCATTGCTTCCATTGAACTTGGGCATTGTGAACTTGAGCTTGCCATAGCGTTGCTCTTCATTGAGTTGTGGTCGATGTTGATGATGATGTTCTTGACGTGGAGGGTAAGCATCCTCATGTTGCTCTTGGCGTGGAGGAAGTCCATGATCAACTTGCTCTTGTTGACCTTGAGGTTGAGGTTGAGCTTGAGGAGCTTGTGGAGGAGCTTGTGGGGCTTGACGTTGCTCACGTGGATGGTAGTTCCTCTCTTGTATTTCTTCTCGAAGGGCTTCCTCTTGATTCCGCCTTTCGCGATTGCGGTTGGCGATAGCTCGACTTGATGCTTGAAGGGCACGTTCCGCCTCAAGAGCTTGTGCTTCTCGTTGTTGTTGTTGAAGACGTTGAGCCTCGGCGTCTTGTTGCTCTTGATGTAGGCGCGCTCGTTCCTGTTCTTGTTGGCGACGAAGACGTTGTCGTTCTTGAGCTTGAGCAAACGCCACTTTGTTCGATTGAGGACGAGGAACTAGTCCATCAACTTGCTCTTGGGAATGCTTGTCGTGTAGCGGGTTGCGAGATGCATGACGGTCTTGACGCGCGGCTCGTCGAAGAGTGTTCGATGACGGTGTACTTGTGTCGGAGAAGGAGTCGTCGGAGTGGCGACTTGAGTGGCTCCGTCTTGAGGGTGAAGATGTAGAAGGATGCCGGTTCACCAACAAGGCTCGGATCTCGTCCATTCTTGCATCGTTCTCTTTCTTGTGCGCGTTGAGCTTGTTGTCGAAGTACTCTCTTGTATGTTGCTCGGAGAGTCGCAAGTCGGTGGCAAGGTTGTCGATGCGGTCGCTCATTGCTTGTTGCTCTTGATGGAGAGCTCGTTGTGCGCCAAAGAGGTGGCTCTTGGTGATGTATGATGACATGTCGTTGTCTTGCTCGATGAAGAGTGGATTTGTAGAAGAACTTGGCCTATCCATCATTTCAAGCAAATTGTGAGTGGTAGAATGAGAAGAACGAATACCAATGTACGTTTGACCAAAGTTGAAGATGAATCAAGTTCACTCAAATGTGGACAATTAAATAGCACTATTGGTACCGGTCCTTGTCGATTCTCGCACTACACAAGTAAAAGCTTTTGGTGGAGCTTGGTTAGGATGGTGGCACAAAATTGATTGCAATCGTTAGCTTGACTCAAAAATGTTGAAGAAGATTCGCAAATTCGCATATGCAACAGGTAGACCAAGCAAGTAGTGGTACACGGAAACACACACGCAAATAGATAAATGGGATTGTGCAAACCAAAAGTGAGCCAAAATGTGGAATCCATGAAAATGCTCTTGTTGCACAATACTAGAGAGACGCTAGCACGATTGCACAATAGGCGGATACGGAGCTTGTGCACAACCTACTAGGCAAAAATGCAACGATTTCTATCCCAAGTATGCTATATGTATGGTATATCGGTGCAATGATCCAAGATGATCTTATGTGACAATCTTAATGTTGTATGATGCTATGCTTGTTGCTTATAAGCTCTTTGCTTATCTTTCCTCTTTGCTTAAAAGCTTGAGTGGCTCTTTCTCTTTTGAGCTCTTTTCTTATGTAAACTTGACGAACCAAGATAGCAATTGTGTATGCGATGACAACTTTGTGATACACAAGTTGATTCCGAGATATGCACCACGATGGTACGTATGATATGGTGTATGCAACTAATGTGCACAAGTCACGTTGCCGGCAATACTCAATGACTAGTCTCGATGGGTAAGCAACGCAAAAGATGGTCTATGATGGTTATCAATGCAATTGCAAGGTATGACAAAGATGTCGTCGAGGTTACCGTCCGTAGCGAAGATGAGTAGTCGACGAAAATGAGCGTTTGTTGATGATGTCTCACCGCACCTAAATAGCCGAAACACAATAGGACACGGAAATCTCAACTCAAATTCTCGAACCCAAATTCGAATGGTGGTACGGAGGTTGTGTCGTGGGGTTTTGGCAAGTGGAAGTGGTGGTGGTTGGGGTGGGAGGTGGTATGTAAGTGTTGGTGGTGGTGGTGGTGGAGGGGGGACTGCACAAGTGCAGTTTCGGCAGGGGAAGCCGGATGATCCGGGCCAGGAGCCGGATGATCCGGGCACGTCCGGATGATCCGGGTCGGAGTCCGGATGATCCGGGCAGGTCAACCTCGCACGGGAACTGCTCGGGAAGAACACGAAAACGGGGAGAAATTTGACGATTTCGGGGATTTTGGATGGATTTCGAGGGGGAGAAGGTGGGGAAAAGCAAGATCCACGAGTTACACACCGAATCCACGGATCAAAGTCAACAAAACATCATCAAAACCAACAAATCACAAAAAAATTGGGGGCTATTTTTGTGGGGATTTTCGGATTTAGGACGAAAACAACAAAATCAAGCTAGAAAACACGGGGTAGGGGCTCCAAAAACGTGATCAACGTGGCTCATGATACCATATGATGTAGGGTGGAACCCTATAGCGTCGATCTTTCACGTTTGGAGGGGATCCTACGGGGGGAATCACGAAGAACACGCGGAAGCACAAGGGAAAACACGGGGAAAACGAGAGAGAATCACTCAACCAACAAGGAATCAATCACACAAGTGCTAGATCACCACACACATAAGAGATCCACAAGATACAAAGTCAACAAAGGTAAGGATACAAAGGAACCATTCATCTCCAAGAGGAGGCCTTGATGTTCTTCCCTAGATAGGGGTCTTGAATCCGCTTGGGGATCTTCTCTGAAGAGGTCTTGATCTCCGAGGAGAAGTAACCGAGTGGATGAGCAAAGGCTCTCACACAAATATGAGCTAATCCAATGCTAAGTCTCAAAGTGAGGAGATGGGGTCCTATATATAGAGTTGGGGGCGAAGGGGTACATGAGCTCAGCCCAACACGCGCACACAGGCGCTGGCCGGATGATCCGGACGAGGGTACGGATGATCCGGGATGGTCTGGATGATCCGGGTGGAGGCCCGGATGAGTCGGAGGGTCGGCTGGTGGTCGTGCAGGGCCGGATGTCCGGCTGGAGGTCCGGATGTCCGGGCCGGGTCTGGATGATCCGGGACAGGGTCCGAATGATCCGGCTTCAGTGTGGAGCTTCTGTAGCCTTCGGTCGATTTAGCCGGATCGTCCGGGCCGGGGTCCGGATCGTCCGGGCCGCCGTCCGGATCGTCCGGCCATCCTGGTCCTTGGTGATTTTTCCTCTCCGTCTTCATGCATGTCTTCCGCTTCCGGTTCTCCTTGCTTCCTAGCCTCTTCATGGTTGACTCCTTGATACCTGAGTATGCATAGCATTTCCGTTTGAGGTAGTAACCATGTCTCATGTGAATCGAAAGGGAATTGTGAGAGGAGTGATGTCACCTCGGTTTCAAGAGCTCTTGCACGTGCTCGAGTCATAGGTCCTTGTGGGGTTGGATGTGTTGATGTAGAGTCCATGGGAATGATGGAAGGATGCTCCGCATCAGTGTTTCCCCTTGTGATTTCTCCCCGTTCTTCCCCGTGTTCATCGTGTTCTTCGAGGGATCCCACTCCAAACGTGAAAGATCGGCCTACACCGGGTTTTCCCCGTATCATATGGTATCATGAGCCACGTTTATCACGTATTTGGAGTCCCTCCCACCGTTTTGTAGCCTTCTTTTGCTTGATTTCGTCCTAAAATCCGAAAATCCCCACCAAAAATAGCACAAATTTTTTTTGTGATTTGTTCGTTTGATGATGTTTTGTTGATTTTTGATCCATGGATTTGCTTGGTTTCAAGTGGATCTGGCATCTCCCCAAGTTTCCCCATCTTTCCTCCACAAAATCTCTTCAATTTTGACCCCAAAATCTCAATTTTCCGCCCCAAAATCGAGTTCCTCGAGTTCATCCTCGGATTTGGAGCCCGGACATCCGGCCCGACCCCCGGACATCCGGCCATCCCAAAAATCCGGCCAATAGCCCGGACATCCGGCTCCTGGAGCGCATTTTCGCGCGCGGTTCTGGACAGCAGGTCCGGAAATCTGGCCCGAGCCCCGGATGTCCGGCCCCTGTCATTTCAGCTTTCCCGTTTCACCGTTTCGGCCATAACTAATTCATCTGTAGTCCGTTTTTGACGTTCTTTAGCTCGTTTTGAAGCTATTGACATACCCCATCCCACAAAAATACCACCAACATCATTTGACTCCATCAAATTTTGTGAATTTTGGCATCTTTACCTAGGGCTTCCACCACAACATCCGCATAACCACCACCGACTTCCGCAACCTAACCCATTTTGTTCCACATAGCATTAGTGGTTGCTTGAGTAGTGATTCGAGTCTCCTAAGGTGTTTCGGCTACTTAGGGATGGTTGCTTCTTCATCAACCACCACCACCACTTCCACATAACCTTGCCCACCATACACTTCCGACAACCCAATTTAACCCCATTTTGGTTGAGATTGTTTGAGTTGTGGTTTGTGTCTCCTAAGGTGTTTTGGCTACTTAGGGACGGCAACTTCAACTTCGACACGTGTATAGCCATCACTTCCACTTCCGCATTGCAAGGTGCAAACCACCACCGCTTTCCGCTACCACCAATTTGACATTTGCCTTTGAGATTTTGACTTTGCGGTTTTTCCGTTTCCTAGGGTGTTTCAGCTAACTAGGAACGGGTCGACTTCGGCAACACCGCCTCTCATCATCACCAAGGACGGTAACCTCGACGACACCATTGTATATTACCCTTGCAATTGCATTGATAACCCCTTAGCCCATTTTGTGTTACTTGCCTATCGAGACTAGCCATTTGAGTATTGCCGGCAATGTGACTTGTGCACATTAGTGATCATACTTCCCACAGCATACATACCATATCATATTGGTATCATCATAGCATATCTTGTGTCACAAGCTTGTTCCCGCATATATACAATTGCTATCTTGGTTTGTGCATTGTGCCAAAGTGGCCATACAAAAAAAAGAGAATAAGCTTTTAAGCAAAAGAAAGAGAGCAAAGAGCTTGTAAGCAATAGCCATAGCATCAAAATATATCATATGGTATCATACTTGATCATCTTGGATCATTGTGTGACAAACACCGGGAACCATACATATATAGCATACTTGGGATAGAAAGTTTATCCATTTTGCATCTTATAGGTTGTGCACAAGTGTCGTATCCGCCTATTGAGCAATCGTGCTAGTGTCTCTCTTGAGTTGTGCAACACGAGCGTTTTCCGTGGATTCCACATTTTGTGCTCATTCCTTGGTTGCACGACCCCATCTATCTATCCGTGTGTGCGTTTCCGTGTGCCATTCTTTGCTATTGGTCTACTTGTTTCGCTTGCGAATTTGTGAATCTCTTTCAACATTATTGACTCTTGCTAACATTTTGCATCAAATTTTTGTGTCACTATCCTCACTGAGCTCTACCATAAGCTTTACTTGATAGGTGTGAGTGAACAAGTCCGGTACCAATTCCACTATTCTTTCATTTCACATTGAGTGAAACGGGATACATCCTCAACTTTGGGAAAAGGTAACTTGGTATTGTTTATCTCATTTCCTACTCACCTCTACTCGAGTCTTGTGATGGATAGGCAAGGCATTTCACCTTCGGTCTACAACAACAATGACGAGTTCGATGCCACGAACAACAACTCCGACGCCAATATGCAAGCTCAAATGGAGGAGATCAAAGCCCTCATCAAGTCCTACAAGCGATCTTCCTCATCTTCGAGAAGACGCTCAAGAGCACATGCTTCCGAGCTACTGTCTCCGGCAAGATCACATCGGCATCAACACCATCACCAAAAAGAACGTGAAGGTCAAGAGCTCTACATCAACAACCGCTCAATGACTTCACCATCTCCCTTGGCATCTTCGCCAAGCGACTTCAAGGCATCTTCGCCTACGGACATACGACATCTTCGCCAACAAGAACCTCAAGGCTACGCTCAAGAGAAGCTCCCCAAGCTCAAGTCCGCGACTTTACCGAGCTACTACGTCCTCGACATCGACCATGCGATTCCTTTCTATGGGACTCAAGAACCCGAGGAGTACCTCGAGTGGGAGCTTTTGATGGACGACTACCTCAAGCTACATCAAGTTCCTCCCGAAGATCAAGTGAAGTGCGGCACAAGAAACTTCCATGACTATGCCTTGACATGGTGGCTTCACACACCTTCGGAGTACTACGACATGAGTTGGCCCAAGACGAAGCGAGCTTTGCGGCGAGAGTTCGTTCCTCCAACCTACACGGAACAACTTCGACGCCAATTGGAGAATACCATCCAAGGATCCAAGTCCATCGACGCGTACTTCAAGGAGATGAAGATTGCCTTGCGATGAGCCGGTGTGAACGACCCCATTTCGATGAAGTTCCACTTCATGATGGGATTGCACAAAGACATCTCCAAGACCATCTTCCTCGAGAACTACAAGTCCATCAACAACTACTACATTGGTGCTCTAGAGGCGGAACAAGAACTCATGAAGGCCAAGGCTCCTCCACCCCAAGCAAACTTCGTGGCGACCAAGCTCCATGAGAACGAGCATGAGGATAGTACCACCACGATGTCCATGCCCGACGAGCCCCAAGACGATGCTCACAAGTGCGACTTCACCGCCATCCCTCTTTGTGGCATTGAGGGTGCCGAGTCTACCACGACTCTTTTTCAAGATGGTGCGGCGACGAGTACGACTACGGAGACCCTCAAGGATCAAGCTTTGGAGGCGAGTGACAGGGTGGCGAGCAAGGATGATGCTTCCATCTTAGGACGCAAGAGTGATGATGTGCCATCTTCGGCCTTCATCGACTGCGACGGCGACGAGATGATCGAGCATGGGATTTTCCCTTCGGTCATGGAGGAGAGTGATGATGTGCCATCTTCGGCCTTCATCCACGGCGACCATGACGGGAAGGTTGAGCATGGGATCTTCGCTTCTACCACGACAATGTATGATGACTTGAGTGACTTTTGCCACCATATTGAGAGTGAGAGTAACTTCACCACTAGCCCCATATATGATGTGTTGCCACAAATCCCATGTGAGGAGAGCCACAACCCCCACCACTTGAGTGAGATGAGTGACTCCACCATATGTGACTTTGAGTGCACCTACTTTGAGGGAGTGAGTGAACAACCACATAGAGAGAGTGAGACAGTTGATAGGTCTCGTGAGGCCATTTGCATTTCTAACAACTTGACCTCTACCTCTATTGTGTCTTCTCATTTGGTGCTAGGTCCCATTTATGATGACGCGCCGATCCTCGACGACTTCGTCCTCCCTTTGGACAAGACGATGGCCATGGTGGAATATGATGCACCCCCCACATGGTTACATCAAGTTGATGATGATGACCACCATTTGGTCTTTCCCACCTCACCTACACCACTTGAGTGGAATGGAAAAGGTAACATAGGTGAAGGTGATGCTCTAGTCCCACTAGTGGACATTCTTGACATTGATTGCTTCCATGATGTTGATCCACCTAGTACCATGCTTCATGCTAGTATGTGATGCGGAGAATCCTACGGACATCACCATGTCAAGAGCCCATTTGGCAAGTGACACGTGCGACATCTACTTCACATACACAAAGGTATTGTCGGACCTTCACGGATGTCAAGGAGGAGTGCAAGCGCCAAGGAACGACTACACCATCCGCGAGGGAAGCATGGAAGAGAAGACGGAAGAAAGGATAAGAAGACGGAGCGGCTGCAGGAGCCAGGCCGGACATCCGGACCCTCGTCCGGATCATCCGGGTGCCCCCCGGATCATCCGGACAAATCGTCCGACGACAACAGAAGGGTCCTCCTGGCCGGATCATCCGGTCACCTCCGGATCATCCGGACGACGGCCGGATCATCCGGACCCCATCCGGATCATCCGGCCTCGCCGCCTCTCTGCGAGAATCGGGCCAAAAGCCCATGTATCCCTTCCCCACTCACCCCTTCGTGGCTAAGATTATATCTACTCCTCCCCCTCCTCCTAGTTAGGGTTAGCAAAGTGATAGCTCATTCTTAAGTGAGCTTTGCTCCTACCTATCTCTACACTTGAGAGAGAGAGACCACTACTCCATTGGAGGCCAAGACCTCCATCTAGGAGAAGATCCCCCTGCGGATGCAAGACCCCCCTTGTGGGAAGATCCATCTAGGATAACATCAAGACCTCCTCTTGGAGATGAACCTTACTTTGTACCTTTCCCTTTGTTGTTCATGTACCTTGTGGATCTTGTGTGTTTGATTGTCTAGTGGATGTGTGATATGGACTTGTTCTTGAGTGTTTCCCCTTGTGATTTCTCCCCGTTCTTCCCCGTGTTCATCGTGTTCTTCGAGGGATCCCGCTCCAAACGTGAAAGATCGACGAATTAGGGTTCCACCCTACATCATATGGTATCATGAGCCACGTTGATCACGTTTTTGGAGCCCCTACCCCGTGTTTTCTAGCTTGATTTTGTTGATTTCGTCCTAAATCCGAAAATCCCCACCGAAAATAGCCCCAATTTTTTTTGTGATTTGTTGGTTTTGATGATGTTTTGTTGATTTTGATCCATGGATTTGCTTGGTTTCAAGTGGATCTAGCATCTCCCCAAGTTTCCCCACCTTCCATCCACGAAATCCCTCAAATTTTGCCCCGAAAATCATCCATTTCCGCCCAAAAATTCGCCCCCGAGAGCAAATCCCGAGCGGATTGACTTGGCTGGATCATCCGGACCTTCTCCCGGATCATCCGGACCAAGCCCGGATCAGCTGGACGCCCCCCCCGGACGACCGGATAAATCGCGCACCCGAAAAATAGAACCGGCGCTGACGAACCCGGATCATCCGGATGTCCTCCCGGATCATCCGGACATAGCCCGGATGAGCTGGACCTCCTCCCGGATGTCCGGTTACACTGAAAACTGACACGGCTGAAATCTTGTTTTGTCCATAACTAATTCATCCGAACTCCGATTTTGACGTTCTTTAGCTCGTTTTGAAGCTATTGACATCCCCCATCCAACAAAAATACCACCAACATCATTTGATTCCATCATAGTTTCTGAAATTTGGCAAGTTTGCCTAGGCCCTACACCATATCATCCGCATAGCCACCACCGACTTCCGCAGCCTAACCCATTTTGTTCCCCATTGCATATGTGGTTGTTTAAGTAGTGACTTGAGTCTCCTAAGGTGTTTCGGCTACTTAGGGACGGTTGCTTCTTCATCAACCACCACCACCACCACTTCCGCATAGACATTCCCACCATACACTTCCGACAACCAAACTTAACCCAATTTTGTTTGAGCTTGTTTGAGTTGTAGCTTGTGTCTCCTAAGGTGTTTCGGCTACTTAGGGACGGCAACTTCAACTCCGACACATGTATATCCATCATTCCACTTCCGCATTTGCCTAGTGCAAAACCACCACCGCTTTTCGCTACCACCATTTTGACATTTGTCATTTGAGATTTTGAGTTTGCGATTTTTCCGTTTCCTAAGGTGTTTCGGCTACTTAGGGACGAGTCTCCATCATCTTGGTATCTACACCAAGAACACCGCCACTCATCATCGAAAGGACGGTAACCTCGACAACACCATTGTATATTACCTTGCAATTGCATTGTTAACCCCTAGCCCATTTTGCGTCACTTACCTATCGAGACTAGCCATTTGAGTATTGCCGGCAACGTTACTTGTGCACATTAGTGGTCCATACCTTCCATTGCATACATACCATACCATATTGGTATCATATCATCCATTGTGCCTCAAGTTTGTTCCCGCATATACACAATTGCTATCTTCGTTTGTACATTGTGCAAAAGTGGCCATAGAAAAAAAAAGCTTTTAAGCAAAAAGAGAGCAAAGAGCTCGTGAGCAAGTGCCATAGCATCATACCCCATTGCAAATAAGAGCCATACCAAAATCTACATCATATGATATCATGCTTGAGAGAAACACCGGGAACCATACATACATAGCATACTTGGGATAGAAGTTTATCCATTTCGCATCTATAGGTTGTGCACAAGTGTCGTATCCGCCTATTGAGCAATCGTGCTAGCGTCTCTCTTGAGTTGTGCAACACGAGCGTTTTCCGTGGACTCCACATTTTGTGCTCATTCCTTGGTTGCACGACCCCATTTATCTATCCGTGTGTGTGTTTCCGTGTACCTTTCATTGCTATTGGTCCATTTGTTTCACTTGCGAATTTGTGAATCTCTTTCAACATTATTGACTCTTGCTAACATTTTGCATTAAATTTTTGTGCCACTATCCTCACCGAGCTCTACCATAAGCTTTACTTGATAGGTGTGAGTGAACAAGTCCGGTACCAATTCCACTATTCTTTCATCTCACATTGAGTGAAACGAGATACATCCTCAACTTTGGGAAAAGGTAACTTGGTATTGTTTATCTCATTTCCTACTCACCTCTACTCGAGTCTTGTGATGGATAGGCAAGGCATTTCACTTTCGGTCTACAACAACAACGACGAGTTCGATGCCATGAACAACAACTACGACGCCAAGATGGACAAGTGCATGGAGGAGATCAAGGCCCTCATCAAGTCCTACAAGCGATCTTCCTCATCTTTGAGAAGACGCTCAAGAGCACATCCTTCCGAGCTACCACCTCCGGCAAAATCACATCGGCATCGACACCATCACCAACAAGAACGTGAAGGTCAAGAGCTCAACACCAACAACCGCTCAACGACTTCACCATCTCCCTTGGCATCTTCGCCAAGCGACTTCAAGGCATCTTCGCCTACGGACATATGGCATCTTCGCCAACAAGAACCTCCAGACTACACTCAAGAGAAGCTACCCAAGCTCAAGTCCGCGACTTCCACGAGCTACTACGACCTCGACAACGACCACAAGATTCCTTTCTATGGGACTCAAGAATCCGAGGAGTACCTCGAGTGGGAGCGTTTGATGGACGACTACCTCAAGCTACATCAAGTTCCTCCCGAATATCAAGTGAAGTGCGCCACAAGAAACTTCCACGACTACGCATTGGCATGGTGGCTTCACACACCTTCGGAGTACTACGACATGAGTTGGCCCAAGACAAAGAAAGCTTTGCGGCGAGAGTTTGTGCCTCCAACCTACACGGAACAACTTCGACGCCAATTGGAGAACACCACCCAAGGATCCAAGTCCATCGACAAGTACTTCAAGGAGATGATGATTGCCTTGCGACGAGCCGGCGTGGACGACCCCATTTCGATGAAGTTCCACTTCATGATGGGATTGCACAACGACATCTCCAAGACCATCGTCCTCGAGAACTACGAGTCCATCGACGACTACTACATTGGTGCTCTCAAGGCGGAACAAGAACTAATGAAGGCCAAGGCTTCTCCACCCCAAGCAAACTTCGCGGCGACCAAGCTCTACAACAAGCATGAGGCTAGTACCACCAAGATGTCCAAGCCCGACAAGCTCCAAGACGATGCTCCCAAGTGTGACTTCACCGCCATCCCTCTTTGTGGCATTGATGATGCCGAGTCTACTTCGACTTTTTTTCAAGACGGTGCGGCGACGAGTACAACTACGAAGACCACAAGGACCAAGCTTTGGAGGCGAGCGACAAGGTGGCGAGCAAGGATGATGCTTCCATCTTAGGAGGCGAGAGTGATGATGTGCCATCTTCGGCCTTCATCCACGACGAGAGTGATGATGTGCCATCTTCGGCCTTCATCCACGACGAGAGTGATGTTGTGCCATCTTCGGCCTTCATCCACGACGAGCATGATGATGTGCCATCTTCGGCCTTCATCCATGACGAGAGTGATGTTGAGCCATCTTCGGCCTTCATCCACGGCGACCACGACGAGATGGTTGAGCATGGGACTTTCCCTTCGACCACGGCGATGTATGATGACTTGTGTGACTTTTTCCACCATATTGAGAGTGAGAGTGACTTCACCACTAGCCCCATATATGATGAGTTGCCACAATTCCCATGTGAGGAGAGCCAAAACCCCCACCACTTGAGTGAGATGAGTGACTCCACCATACGTGAGTTTGAGTGCACCTATTTGGAGGGAGTGAGTGAACCACCACATAGAGAGAGTGAGATAGTTCATAGGTCTCATGAGGCCATTTGCATTTCTAACAACTTGACCTCTACCTCTATTGTGTCTTATCATTTGGTGCCAGGTCCCATTGATGATGACGCGCCGATCCTCGACGACTTCGTTCGCCCTTTGGACAAGACGATGGCCATGGTGGAATATGATGCACCGCCCACATGGTTCCATCAAGATGATGATGATGATGACCACCATTTGGTCTTTCCCACCTCACCTACACCACTTGAGTGGAATGACAAAGGTAACATAGGTGAAGGTGATGCTCTAGTCCCACTAGTGGACATTCTTGACATCGATTGCTTGCATGATGTTGATCCACCTATTGCCATGCTTCATGCTAGTATGATTTCCCCATGCGATGATTTGCCCATTTATGATGAGAATAATGATTCTCTTGTGGAGTCTATTAGTTGTGTTGCCATGTTACATAGGATTTCTTGTGACAATTCTTTAGGTCACATCATGTTTGATAATCCGCTTGACTTGTCATATGCTATGCATGAGATCAACCATATGTCTTATTTGCAATCTCTTCATAGTGACTATGCATATGCCATTAAAATAAAGCCAATTTGCACATATGGCATAGATGACAAGCCCATGGTTATTGGCATTTGTTTCTCTTGTGATGATATTGATATGCTCCCTTTGCATCATTTATCTCATATGCCATGCCATGACCACCTAGCTTTGGATATGCATTGTTTTGGATGTTGTCCATTTTCTCCACATGATGTTTCCGATATGGCTCATGAGGAGACCCCCATAGTTTTCTCATACATTTTAGGAGATTTTGATCCATCCCATTCATTGCATGATCCCAATACTTGTGTGCACCATATGCTCCCCATGAATAAAAATGCTTTTGATGTGCCATATACTTGTTTGCTCAATTTGTGTCCCCATCGTGTCATACATAACAACTATTCTTTCATGATGGATGACATGTTCATATACCATGCCTCAAATTTCTTTGAGCATTGCTTATCTTGTGCTAACTCACACGTGCACATACACATCATGATGGATGATGTGTACATTTACCACGCGCACAATTTCTTTGGATTGTGTCTCTTTTGTGTAGGTACCCATGAATACTTGTCAACTTCGCAATCCCACGAGTTGACAAAACGAGCTCTTGAGAGCAATGACGATTTGGGATCCCGTGGACTATCCTTACCACCGTTCCCTTCGCACAAGGACTACGCGCAACTCCTCTACTTGGCTCTCACACGGCTATGGGCCAATTACCACTTCTCACATTATGCTCATTTTACCGTGTTCACTTTGCATGCTATGCTTGCTTCTATGCCTTTGCCATGCAATTGTGGCCCTTGCTTGCATCTACCCATGTTTCATCATTATGCTACTTTTATGTGTATTTGCATGCTTGGTGGAGATCCTTGTTGCTATTGCCATGTTTATCATGTGCCCCATGCTATTGTCCTCATATCTTGCTTTCATGCTTGTGCTATGACATGTGAATTATTCACACCCACTATTTGCACCAATGACATGTTTGCCATGATTCCTCCTAGTATGTTGCATCTTCGCAATACTAGCTTGCTTGATTTGATAGCTATGAATGCTCGCTATGTTGCATCACCCATGTTCCACTACTTGCTTTCTTGGGTTGATGACATATATGCTTTGCACATGATTCATATTGCTTCGTGTCAGATATCTCCATGTGTTGCCTCTCTCATGCTAGATGATTTGCCATGTATCGAGTGCAACAATGCTTATAGTCTTGCTCATGAGATTGCCCCCATAGCACTCTCACACATGTTTGGAGATTTTGACATATCCCTTGTGAAGCATGCTTGTCTTACTTCTTTGCACCATATACCTAGTGCCATGGATATAGCCATCATTGCATCATATTATTCATGCACTTGTGCTTCTAATGGTTATGTGCATGAGAAGAGAACCATCATGATGGATGATGTGTTTGTCTACCATGTGCATACATACTTTGTTTTGTTTTGTGCATGTGTAGGATACTTGGACTTGGTGTCGACTTCCACTTCACGTGAGTTGACCATTCGAGCTCTTGAGAGCGAGCATCATACATTCTACCACGACCCGCTTCTACACCGTATTTGCTTCCACTTCGGCATTGTGAAGAATGCACAAGGACACACTTTCAAGGTGACATCCTTCTTGAACTTGGATATTGTGGATCATACTTCATGTGTTGCTTGCACCATTTGCACGCATGTTCCAGATATTGCTTTCTACGATGATTGCCACGTTTCCATCCTTCATGACATATATACCTTGTGTGTTGCATCCAATTCTTGGACTACTTCCTACTATCATATGGTTGGTTGCACCAATATCATTTCTTCACATATGTCATGTCCCTTTGCTTGTCGCATGCTTGACTTAATTGCCTCACACATGATGAACAATTGCTCTTTCCTTTGTGTTGAGTGCCACGATATCTTCACTACACCCTATGCACGTTATGCTTGGATTGTCTTGCACTTGACCCATGTGTTTAGACACTTCATTTTATTTGGTGTTGTGAATACTTCCTATGCCTACCATAGACCTTTCATTGAGCAATTTGTCAATGATTGCTATGACCTTGAGGTAGATGCTTGTTCACCTATCACATATATTTGCATCTTGACCTCCCATCTGCATGCTTGTTCCCATGATATACTCGATTGTGCTCAATTTATATGCTCAAATGCCATGCCACACTTCTTTGTCAAACCATATGCTATGCTTGATGACAACACTTGTTGGGTGAATCACCTCTTGAATGCTCGGTTTTGCTCTTACGACAACCACATTTGTTTTTCCAAGTGCTTGTTATCTTTGCTACTTTTGAAGGAATTACAAGACGGTGCGACATTGGAGAGTGCCCATTTGGAACTACAAGATGACGAATGCTTGGTGATCATCCACTTCTACACGGCGACATCATCTCTTTCCCATGGTGATTTGGATTTCGATCCGAGGTCGGATCTTTCCCAAGGGGGAGGGGATGATGCGGAGCATCCTACGGACATCACCACATCAAGAGCCCATTTGGCAAGTGACACATGCGACATCTACTTCACATACACAAAGGTATTGTCGGACCTTCACGGATGTCAAGGAGGAGTGCAAGCGCCAAGGAACGACTACACCATCCGCGAGGGAAGCATGGAAGAGAAGACGGAAGAAAGGAGAAGAAGACGGAGCGGCTGCAGGAGCCAGGCCGGACATCCGGACCCCCGTCCGGATCATCCGGGCTCGGCCGGATCATCCGGGTGCCCCCCCGGATCATCCGGACAAATCGTCCGACGACAACAGAAGGGTCCTCCTGAAGCCGGATCATCCGGGTCACCTCCCGGATCATCCGGACGACGGCCGGATCATCCGGACCCCCATCCGGATCATCCGGGCCTCGCCTGCCTACGCGCAGAATCGGGCGAAAAGCCCATGTATCCCTTCCCCACTCACCCCTTCGTGGCTAAGACTATATGTACTCCTCCCCCTCCTCCTAGTTAGGGTTAGCAAAGTGATAGCTCATTCTTAAGTGAGCTTTGCTCCTACCTATCTCTACTCTTGAGAGAGAGAGACCACTACTCCATTGGAGGCCAAGACCTCCATCTAGGAGAAGATCCCCTCATGGATACAAGACCCCCCTTGTGGGAAGATCCATCTAGGATATCATCAAGACCTCCTCTTGGAGATGAACCTTACCTTGTACCTTTCCCTTTGTTGTTCATGTACCTTGTGGATCTTGTGTGTTTGATTTTCTAGTGGATGTGTGATTTGGACTTGTTCTTGTGTGTTTCCCCTTGTGATTTCTCCCCGTTCTTCCCCATGTTCATTGTGTTCTTTGAGGGATCCCGCTCCAAACGTGAAAGATCGACGAATTAGGGTTCCACCCTACATCAGTATGACTTCCCCATGTGATGATTTGCCCATTTATGATGAGTATGATGATTCTCATGTGGATTCTATTAGTTCTGATGCCATGTTACATAGGATTTCTTGTGACAATTCTTTAGGTCACATCATGTTTGATAATCCGCTTGACTTGTCATATGCTATGCATGAGATCAACCATATATCTTATTTGCAATCTCTTCATAGTGACTATGCATATGCCATTAAAATGAACCCAATTTGCACTTATGGCATAGATGACAAGCCCATGGTTATTGGCATTTGTTTTTCTTGTGATGATATTGATATGCTCCCTTTGTATCATTTATCTCATATGACATGCCATGACCACCTAGCTTCGGATATGCATTGTTTCGGATCTTGTCCATTTTCTCCATATGATGTTTCCGCTATTTCTCATAAGGAGACCCCCATAGTTTCCCCATACATTTTAGGAGATTTTGATCCATCCCATTCATTGCATGATCCCAATACTTGTGTGCACCATATGCTCCCCATGAATAAACATGCTATTGATATGTCATATACTTGCATTCTCAATTTGTATCCCCATCGAGTCATACATAATAACTATTCTTTCATGATGGATGACATGTTCTTATACCATGCATCAAATTTCTTCGAGCATTGCTTATCTTGTGCTAACTCACATGTGCACATACACATCATGATGATGATGTGTACATTTACCACGCGCACAATTTCTTTGGTTTGTGTTCTTTTTGTGTAGGTACCCATGAATACTTGTCAACCTCGCAATCCCATGAGTTGACAAAACGAGCTCTAGAGAGCAAAGATGATTTGGGATCCCATGGATTATCTTTCCCACCGCTCTCTTCACGCAAAGACATCGCGCATTCATTCTACATGACCCTCACTTGGCTATGGGTTATTGTTCATTACATATCATATGCCCATCTTGCCATGTTCACTTTGCATGATATACTAATTCCTATGCCTTTGACAAGCATTTGTGACCCATGCTTTGCATTACACATGATGATTGATTGTAGTACTTGTATGTGTATTTGCAAGCTTGGTGGAGATATTGCTTGTTCTTGCCATGTTTCTTTTGTGCACCATTCGTATGATGATACTTTCATCTTGCTTTGTGTTCGTGCTTGCGATATGTCATGTGCATTTTCTTTGCCTATTATTTGCTCACATGACATGATTGCCATGATTTACTCTAGTATGTTGCATCTTCGCTCCACTAGTTTGCACGACTTGATTACAATGCTTGCTTATGTTGCATCACCAATGATTCATACTTGCTCATTTCATGCGGTTGATGACAACCATCTAAATGCTTTGCACATGATTGTTATTGCTTCTTGTCACATATCTCCATATTTTGCCTCTCTCATGCTAGATCATTTTCCATGTATTGAGTGCAACCATGATTGTCATCTTGCTCATGAGATGGCCCCCATAGCATTCTCACACTTGTTTGGAGATTTTGACATATTCCTTGTGAAGCATGCTTGCCTTCTTTGCACCATATACCTAGTTCCATGAATATCGCCATTGTTGCATCATATTATTCATGCACTTTTGTTACTAATGGTTTTGTGCAAAAGATGGAACCATCATGATGGATGATGTGTTTGTCTACCATGCGCATACTTTCTTTGTTTTGTTTTGTGCATGTGTAGGATACTTGGACTTTGTGTCGACTTCCACTTCACGTGAGTTGACCATTCGAGCTCTTGAGAGCGAGCCTCATACATTCTACCACGACTCGCTTCTACACCGTATTTGCTTCAACTTCGGCATTGTAAAGAATGCACAAGGACACGCCTTCAAGGTGACATCCTTCTTGAGCTTGGATATTGTGAATCATACTCCATGTGTTGCTTGCACCACTTGCACGCATGTTCGAGATATTGCTTTCAACCATGATTGCCACATTCCCATGCTTCATGATATATATACCTTGTGTGTTGCATTCAATTCTTGGTCTACTTGCTACTATCATATGATTGGTTGCACCAATATCATTTCTTCACATATGCCATGTCCCTTTGCTTGTCACATGCTTGACTTGATTGCCTCACACATGATGAACAATTGCTCTTTCTATTGTGTTGAGTGCCACACTATATTCGCTACGCCCCATGCACGTTATGCTTGGATTGTCTCGCACTTGTCCCATGTGTTTAGACACTTCATTTTATTTGGTGTAGTGAATGATTCTTATGCCTACCATAGACCTTTCATTGAGCAATTTGTGAATGCTTACTATGACCTCGAGGTAGATGGTTATTCTCTTGTTAAACATATTTGCATGACTACCTCACATTTGCATACTTGTCCCCATGATATCCTTGCTTGTGCTCAATTTATATGCTTACATGCCATGTCACAATCCTTTGTCATACCCTATGCTATGCTTTATGACAACACTTGTTTGGTGAATCACCTCTTGAATGCTTGGTCTTGCACTAATGTCAACCACATTTGTTTTTCCAAGTGTTTGTTGTCTTTGACCATTTTGAAGGAATCACTAGACGGTGCGACATTGGAGAGTGCCCATTTCGAGCTTCTAGATGATGAGTGCTTGGTGATCGACCACTTCGACATGGCACCGCCATCTCTTTCCCATGGTGATTTGGTTTTCGATCCGAGGCCGGATCTTTTCAAAGGGGGAGGGGATGATGCGGAGCATCCTACGGTCATCACCATGTCAAGAGTTCGTTTGGCAAGTGACACGTGCGACCTCTACTTCTCATACATAAAGGTGAATCTTCTCCTTTACACGTGCTCACTTGACCCCTTCGAGGATGGTATACTACTTGACACTTCTCCCGTGTGCATGCATAGGTATTGTCGGAGCTTCACGGATGTTGAGGAGGAGTGCAAGCGCCAAGGAACAACTACACCATCCGCAAGGGAAGACTGGAAGCGACGACGAAAGAAGACGGAGACAACCCCCAGGACCCGGACATCCGGCCAGGAACCCGGACATCCGCCCCCTGGAGCATCACCCACAGCAGCCGTCCAGCCGCCAAGTACCTACAGGCCCCGGACATCCGGCCCGCAAGCCCGGACATCCGGCGACTCCCGACAGCCCGGACATCCGGCCATAAGCCCGGAAATCCGACGCCCCTATCCACAGAGCACCGAGGCCGACCTCACCTGATGAGGACATGACTACCTTGGATAAGACCAAAAATATTGCATACATGCATATTTGTCAGGTGATTTCTAGTGCAAACTATTCAATAATATATTTATGTTATCCAGAACAAAAATACTTCACATACTTTTGTGTTTTGTCTAATTGCAGGTGTATGGGACATTTGTACAATCCACATATGAAGATAAGGAAGAAAGAGATGTTCATTTGCTGTTCAAAAAGTCCTCTCACGTCACTTTTGGCCCAAGAGAAGATAGAGTCCAAGTCTCTCACGTTCTGGATTCAGATTCGGACTGCACAGACATACCTGACTCAAAACGCCAACAACTTATTCATACGGACTCCGAATTGGGTGATTCTTTTTTTGTTGGAAAATAGATTTCATGCTCATTCCAGCACAGTTGGAATCACCTTAAAATACGTCCGGAGCGTTGAGTTGTGGACGAAACAATCTGACGCTGCACCAGAATCCGAGTCAAACTACAAGTCCAAAGGTGTTACGTCACCTCCACTTGGGCCCATTGGCCTTGTACGACCTAGGGTTAGTTTTAGGCTGCCTTGGGACGTCCTCCCACCTCCTTGGCCGCCACCCCTTGCTCCTATATAAGTAGATCCATCTAGTAGCTTTTCCCTTGGGATTTGTTTAGTTAAAAGTTAGCCATTGCAACTTCGTGTACTTCGTTTGTGTCCAACGACCAGACTAAGACCGCTTAAGGATCCCCACCTTTATCAATACTACATACATACTCGCAATATTCAGATTGCTTTTATCATATTCTTGCTTGTTCTTCGATTGCTTGCAGGAATAGACCTTCGTGGTCAGGTTGATTGTGCTCCGGCGTGGTCAATAACCTCTCGGAGTTGGTTTAGCGATTGCTAAGGCGCAACATCGTGCACGTTTGTAGTCGGATCGTCAAAGTGGTCTCCACCAAATCGATAGTTATCATCTCATCGAAAGATCGGGACACCCCGCCCCTATCAGACTACCTTGGATAAGACCAAAAATATTGCATACATGCATATTTGTCAGGTGATTTCTAGTGCAAACTATTCAATAATATATTTATGTTATCCAGAACAAAAATACTTCACATACTTTTGTGTTTTGTCTAATTGCAGGTGTATGGGACATTTGTACAATCCACATATGAAGATAAGGGAAAAGGAGAAGTTTAGGTGCTGTTCAAAAAGTCTTCTCACGTCACTTTTGGGCCAAGAGAAGATAGAGTCCAAGTCTCTCACGTTCTGGATTCAGATTCGGACTGCACAGACATACCTGACTCAAAACGTCAACAACTTTTTCATACGGACTTCGAATTGGGTGATTCTTTTTTTGTTGGAAAGTAAATTTCATGCTCTTTCCAGCACAGTTGGAATCACCTTAAAATCCGTCCGGAGCGTTGAGTTGTGGACAAAACAATCTGACGCTGCACCAGAATCCGAGTCAAACTACAAGTCCAAAGGTGTTACGTCACCTCCACTTGGGCCCATTGGCCTTGTACGACCTAGGGTTAGTTTTAGGCTGCCTTGGGACGTCCTCCCACCTCCTTGGCCGCCACCCTTGCTCCTATATAAGTAGATCCATCTAGTAGCTTTTCCTTGGGATTTGTTTAGTTAAAGTTAGCCATTGCAACTTCGTGTACTTCGTTTGTGTCCAACGACCAGACCAAGACCGCTTACGGATCCCCACCTTTATCAATACTTCATACATACTCGCAATATTCAGATTGCTTTTATCATATTCTTGCTTGTTCTTCGATTGCTTGCAGGAATAGACCTTCGTGGTCAGGTTGATCGTGCTCCGGCGTGGTCAATAACCTCTCGGAGTTGGTTTAGCGATTGCTAAGGCGCAACGTCGTGCACGTTTGTAGTCGGATCGTCAAAGTCGTCTCCACCAAATCGATAGTTATCAACTCATCGAAAGATCGGGACACCCCGCCTCTATCAAGTGGTATCAGTTTTCAGGTTGCTCGGTGAGATTTTACAGTTTTTCATAGTTTAGATCGCATCTGTCATTCATACCTATAGTCCATGAAAAGCCACAAAAAAGTTAGATCTGTTCATCCTTTATCCAAGCCGATCGAGCCTTTGCAATTTTCTATTCGTTGCTTGCATAGTTGAATTATCGGTTGCATCGTCGTGTCGGTTGCTGGTCTTAGTGTCTAGTTCCTTTAGAGTTTGAGTTCTGTTCACATTAGTCACGCCACCGCTGCATCATTATCCCTTCCGCTGTCCACCATACCATCTATTAATTTCCACCACGTGCTCTGCGCTGTTCATTGTCATAATCATAGTTGTGGTCATTCACATCTTCACTTTGATCCAATCTGCATCTTATCTAGTTTGTCTTGGAAAGAGGGAGAAAAAAAGAGAGAAAAAAAGAGAGAGAAAAAGGAAAAAAAGGAAAAGAGAGAGAAGAAAAAGAAAAAAGTGTGAGAAAAAAAAGAGAGAAAAAAAACGGATCTATCTAGAATCAATCTCGTACCTGAATTCGGATTGGAATCTGTTTTGCGCACTGTTCAGTAAAACGGGTGTATCTTCCTCATACGAAGTCCGTTTTGGCTCCGTGAGTACTCAAATTGAAGCTAGCGACGAGCCGCATCTAAATAGTTGCAGAAGCTTGTTCAATATTTGCCACCTCAAAATCGTCTTCTAAATAGGTCTTTTTGCCCTCCGAAGTTCGTGAGCACAGCTTGTTCCAATTTTTCAGGCCAGTTTTAGAATTCTTTGACTCCTCATATCAACTCGGAATTGAGTGCTTCTTTTTGCATTGGAAAGCTTGAGTTAGTAGCATTATTTGAAAATTTATCAGAAAATTGGCTCAAACTTTTCAAGAGGAAAGTTGGAGAGAGAGTTGTTGTATATCCTGCGTGGCAGTTGTTTTTCATCATTATCTTCACTTATATCTTGCTGTCAAGAGCTACTTAGTATCCTTCATTGATGCTAGTTGTGCTACGTCGTGACCTCATTAGTGTTCTAGGCTCGCGTCTCTAGTCCGGTCTAGCCTAGGACCAGCACAGTACCATCGTTGAGCGTTTATTCAACATTGCATCTCTGAATTGATTATTGCTAATCTTTTGCTACCATATATAGCCAACCCAGCTCCACATATTTCTACACCGTGTATACGTACGTTCCCCTGGCAATTGCTTTACACAATCTTCAAAGTTATTTGACATCGCTGGTTGCCTGTCACCACCTGCCGCATGGTAAGAACTTGTAAGATATTGATATTTGCTTTACTGTGAGCACTTTACAACCACATCCTAGTAGTTCATAGGAACATTATTCTGGAATTTTGTTTCTTGTTTCTACTAATTATGACAGGTTTCGGAGATAGAAGTTCTTGGACGATTTAACACATCTTCACCATCACAAGAGTTGGAACAACACACACAAGCACATGGCCAGGTTAGCTCTTTACCGTCATTTGAGGGTAGATTTAATCCTGCTATTTATCTAGCTTGGGAGCTTGAAGTAGAACAAGTTTTTAGTCACCATGGCTTTTACGAACTTGGCGAGTACGAGCTGCCACTAGAGCATTTACTGGTTTTGCTTCTATTTGGTGGAGTGTGCATTGTAAGAAAAACATTGATAACCAACCCACAACTTGGAAAGATTTGAAAGATGTAATGAGAAAACAATTTTCCCTCCTTACTATCGTCGTGAATTGCTTATAAATTTGAACAATTTAAACAAGGCAACAACACTGTCCATGCTTACTACAAAGAGTTCAAATCTTATATGCATCATTGTGACATAGAAGAATCTAAGGATGATACAATGAATAGATTTTTGGTGGTTTGAACCATGATATTCAAGCAAGATTTCATATATTCCTCGTTGCATTACTGGTATGTATGTTCGTGCTTGTACCTTTGAGAGACGATTACAGGAGGATGCATTGGGTGACTACAACAACTACTATTCCAGTTCATGCTCACCACCGCCGGTTGGTTCCTCCACCGTTGCACCTCATGGAGCAGCCCCACCTCGGATTATGGGCGACATCATCTCAAGAGTATGGTGCATTGTCTACGTCTGTACCTACATCAGCTACGCCTTTGCGACAAGGTAACAGTAAAGGTATTGATGATATAACTTCACATGAGAATGATGCATCCCTAGTTAACTTGAATGCATCATGTGTTGAGTTACCTGGTGATTTGAGCAAATCACCTATTTTAGAGAATCTTGCTATTGTCATGAATGCGTCATGTGATCAAACAACTGAAATACCAACAATTTTGAGTGCACCCATTGAATTAACTGTTGATGCAAAAGAATCAATGTTTAATCATTTTGATATGACCTCTAATCTTGGTGATGATTCTGTGTCGAATGTCTCATTGCATGTTTGCTTATCTAAGCATGTTGTAGCATGTCAATTTGATGCAAGTAAGGTTTATTCACCTACGTTGGGATGGTTTAATGATGAACATTGTCAATCTTTTGAAATAAATAAGAGCTTCACTTATATGTGCAAACTGAGTTGCAATATTTTCATGCCTTCTAGTTCTTGTGCTAATTTGTTGGCTTTAGATTTTATGAACTATGCAAGTTACTCATCTATTCATGTGTCATATATGCAAGAATCAAGGGAAATAAAAATGGATGACGTATACATATACAACATGTACACCTTGTCTCTTTTGTTAGCCACATTTCAGATTAAGCAACGCCGAGGACGGCTTTGTTTTCAAGAAGGGGAGGATGATGAGGACATGACTACCTTGGATAAGACCAAAATATTGCATACATGCATATTTGTCGGTGATTTCTAGTGCAAACTATTCAATAATATATTTATGTTATCCGAACAAAAATACTTCACATACTTTTGTGTTTTGTCTAATTGCAGGTGTATGGGACATTTGTACAATCCACATATGAAGATAAGGGAAAAGGAGAAGTTTAGGTGCTGTTCAAAAAGTCTTCTCACGTCACTTTTGGGCCAAGAGAAGATAGAGTCCAAGTCTCTCACGTTCTGGATTCAGATTCGGACTGCACAGACATACCTGACTCAAAACGTCAACAACTTTTTCATACGGACTTCGAATTGGGTGATTCTTTTTTTGTTGGAAAGTAAATTTCATGCTCTTTCCAGCACAGTTGGAATCACCTTAAAATCCGTCCGGAGCGTTGAGTTGTGGACAAAACAATCTGACGCTGCACCAGAATCCGAGTCAAACTACAAGTCCAAAGGTGTTACGTCACCTCCACTTGGGCCCATTGGCCTTGTACGACCTAGGGTTAGTTTTAGGCTGCCTTGGGACGTCCTCCCACCTCCTTGGCCGCCACCCCTTGCTCCTATATAAGTAGATCCATCTAGTAGCTTTTCCCTTGGGATTTGTTTAGTTAAAGTTAGCCATTGCAACCGTGTGCCGTTTGTGTCCAACGACAGACCAAGACCGCTTACGGATCCCCACCTTTATCAATACTTCATACATACTCGCAATATTCAGATTGCTTTTATCATATTCTTGCTTGTTCTTCGATTGCTTGCAGGAATAGACCTTCGTGGTCAGGTTGATCGTGCTCCGGCGTGGTCAATAACCTCTCGGAGTTGGTTTAGCGATTGCTAAGGCGCAACGTCGTGCACGTTTGTAGTCGGATCGTCAAAGTCGTCTCCACCAAATCGATAGTTATCAACTCATCGAAAGATCGGGACACCCCGCCTCTATCATCACCAGCCCGGACATCCGGCCTCCCGCGAACGCCCGGACATCCGGCCCCCAGCCCGGACATCCGGTGCATGCCTGCGCGTAGAGTCGGGCCAAAGGCCCATGTATCCCGTCCTCACTTACCCCTTCGTGGACTAGCCTATATATACTCCATCCCCTTCCTCTAGTTAGGGTTAGCAAATATGATAGCTCATTCTTAGGTGAGCTTTGCTCCTACCTCTACTCTTGAGAGAGAGAGACTACCACTCGCATGGAGTTCAAGACCTCCATGAGAGAATGACAAAATTATGCCGTTTTAGTGAACATCTGTCCTTTCTATGGCAGTCCTTGAAAGTACTTCATTTTCTCATGCGCTTTTTGCGTGATTGCCCCAAAATTTCTTGTCCTCTATAGAGGAGATATCGTTTCCACATATATATTGACCGATGCGAGGAATGCCCTTTTGTTCTTGGCTTTCACGCGCATGAGTTACAGCATGCCATCCGGCGAAAACAAGGAGATTAAGGCATATAGCCACTGGATTTTCTTCAATTTATGGCTAAATGAGATTGCTTGGATCATAGAGCATCTGCAGAAAGATACGTTCGTCCCTACCAGGGGGGCTAATGTCTATAAGCAACAAAATCTCTCGAATTTCCTTCAAAAGGAAGTGCCAATGGGTTCAGAAACTTGTCTCAAAAACATCGATGAATGATGTTCTTTCACTTTCAGGGCCAAAAACTCCTGCTTACAGCTTAATTTGAGGGTACTCCGGGCCTCCTGGCGGAAGCGGGGAGTATTTTCTGGATTCGCGTGCTCGTCACGAGCAGTTTGAGTATTTATGGGTCTGACACGGACTCCGAATGAAAAAATTATGACCGTTTTAGTGAACATCTGTCCTTTCTATGGCAGTCCTTGAAAGTACTTCATTTTCTCGTGCGCTTTTTGCCTGATTGCCCCAAAATTTCTTGTCCTCTATACAGGAGATATCGTTTCCACATATATATTGACCGATGCCAGGAATGCCCTTTTTTCTTGGCTTTCACGCGCATGAGTTACAGCATGCCATCCGGCGAAAACAAGGAGAATAAGGCATATAGCCATTGAATTTTCTTCAATTTACGGCCAAATGAGATTACTCGGATCATAGAGCATCTACAGAAAGGTACGTTTGTCCCTACCAGGAGGGCTAATGTCTATAAGCAACATAATCTCTCAAATTTCCTTCAAAAGGAAGTGACAATGGGTTCAGAAACTTGTCTGAAAAACAGCGACCAATGATGTTCTTTGACTTTCAGGGCCCAAAAGTCCTGCTTAAGGCTGAATTTGAGGGTACTCCGAGCCTCCTGGTGCAAGCGGGGAGTATTTTTTGGATTCGCACGCTCGCCGCGAGCAGTTTGAGTACTTATGGGTCCAACACAGACTCGGAATGACAAAATTAAGACCATGTTAGTGAACATCTGTCCTTTCTATGGCAATCCTTGAAAGTACTTCATTTTTCTCGCGCTTTTGCCGATTGCCCCAAAATTTCTTGTCCTCTATAGAGGAGATATCGTTTCCACATATATATTGACCGATGCGAGGAATGCCCTTTTGTTCTTGGTTTTCACGCGCATGAGTTACGGCATGCCATACGGCGAAAACAAGGAGAATAAAGCATATAGCCGCTGAATTTTCTTCAATTACGGCTAAATGAGATTGCCCGGATCATAGAGCATCCGCAGAAAGATACGTTTGTCCCTGCCAGGGGGGCTAATGTCTATAAGCAACAAAATCTCTCGAATTTCCTTCAAAAGGAAGTGCCAATGGGTTCAGAAACTTGTTTGAAAAACAGCAACGAATGATGTTCTTTCACTTTCAGGGCCAAATACTCCTGCTTAAGGCTGAATTTGAGGGTACTTCGGGCCTCCTGGTGGAAGCGGCAAAAATTTTTTGGATTCGCGTGCTCGTCGCGAGCAGTTTGTGTATTTATGGGTCTGACACGGACTCCGACTGACAAAATGACCGTTTTAGTGAAAATCTGTCCATTCTATGGCAGTCCTTGAAAGTACTTCATTTTCTCGTGCGCTTTTTGCCTGATTACCCAAAATTTCTTGTCCTCTATAGAGGAGATATCGTTTCCACATATATATCGACCGATGCGAGGAATGCCCTTTTGTTCTTGGCTTTCACGCGCATGAGTTACAGCATGCCATCCGGCGAAAACAAGGAGATTAAAGCATATAGCCGTTGGATTTTCTTCAATTTATGGCTAAATGAGATTGCCTGGATCATAGAGCATCTGCAGAAAGATATGTTTGTCCCTACCAGGGGGGCTAATGTCTATAAGCAACAAAATCTCTCGAATTTCCTTCAAAAGGAAGTGCCAATGGGTTCAGAAACTTGTCTAAAAAACATCGATGAATGATGTTCTTTCACTTTCAGGGGCAAAAACTCCTGGTTATGGCTTAATTTGAGGGTACTCCGGGCCTCCTGGCGGAAGCGGGGATTATTTTTTGGATTCGCGTGCTCGTCGCGAGCAGTTTGAGTATTTATGGGTCTGACACGGACTCCGAATGACAAAATTATGACCGTTTTATTGAACATCTGTCCTTTCTATGGCAGTCCTTGAAAGTACTTCATTTTCTCGTGCGCTTTTTGCCTGATTGCCCCAAAATTTCTTGTCCTCTATACAGGAGATATCGTTTCCACATATATATATTGACTGATGCCAAGAATGCCCTTTTTTCTTGGCTTTCACGCGCATGAGTTACAGCATGCCATCCGGCGAAAAAAGGAGAATAAGGCATATAGCCACTGGATTTTCTTCAATTTACGGCCAAATGAGATTGCCCGGATCATAGAGCATCTACAGAAAGGTACGTTTGTCCCTACCAGGAGGGCTAATGTCTATAAGCAACATAATCTCTCAAATTTCCTTCAAAAGGAAGTGCCAATGGGTTCGGAAACTTGTCTGAAAAACAGCGACCAATGATGTTCTTTGACTTTCAGGGCCCAAAAGTCCTACTTAAGGCTGAATTTGAGGGTACTCCGGGCCTCCTGGTGCAAGCGGGGAGTATTTTTTGGATTCGCACGCTCGCCGCGAGCAGTTTGAGTACTTATGGGTCCAACACAGACTCGGAATGACAAAATTAAGACCATGTTAGTGAACATCTGTCCTTTCTATGGCAATCCCTGAAAGTACTTCTTTTTCTCGTGCGCTTTTTGCCTGATTGCCCCAAAATTTCTTGTCCTCAATAGAGGAGATATCGTTTCCACATATATATTGACCGATGCGAGGAATGCCCTTTTGTTCTTGGCTTTCACGCGCAAGAGTTACAGCATGCCATACGGCGAAAACAAGGAGAATAAGGCATATAGCCGCTAAATTTTCTTGAATTACGGCTAAATGAGATTGCCCGGATCATAGAGCATCTGCAGAAAGATACGTTTGTCCCTGCCAGGGGGGATAATGTCTATAAGCAACAAAATCTCGCGAATTTCCTTCAAAAGGAAGTGCCAATGGGTTCAGAAACTTGTTTGAAAAACAGCAACGAATGATGTTCTTTCACTTTCAGGGCCAAATACTCCTGCTTAAGGCTGAATTTGAGGGTACTTGGGCCTCCTGGTGGAAGCGGCAAAAAAATTTTGGATTTGCGTGCTCGTCGCGAGCAGTTTGTGTATTTATGGGTCTGACACGGACTCCGACTGACAAAATGACCGTTTTAGTGAACATCTGTCCATTCTATGGCAGTCCTTGAAAGTACTTCATTTTCTCGTGCGCTTTTTGCCTCATTACCCAAAATTTCTTGTCCTCTATAGAGGAGATACCATTTCCACATATATATCGACCAATGCGAGGAATGCCCTTTTGTTCTTCGCTTTCACGCGCATGAGTTACAGCATGCCATCCGGCGAAAACAAGGAGATTAAAGCATATAGCCGCTGGATTTTCTTCAATTTATGGCTAAATGAGATTGCCTGGATCATAGAGCATCTGCAGAAAGATACGTTTGTCCCTACCAGGGGGACTAATGTCTATAAGCAGCAAAATCTCTCGAATTTCCTTCAAAAGGAAGTGCCAATGGGTTCAGAAACTTGTCTAAAAACATCGATGAATGATGTTCTTTCACTTTCAGGGGCAAAAACTCCTGCTTATGGCTTAATTTGAGGGTACTCCGGGCCTCCTAGCGGAAGCGGGGAGTATTTTTTGGATTCGCGTGCTCGTCGCGAGCAGTTTGAGTATTTATGGGTCTGACACGAACTCCGAATGACAAAATTATGACCGTTTTATTGAACATCTGTCCTTTCTATGGCAGTCCTTGAAAGTACTTCTTTTTCTCGTGCGCTTTTTGCCTGATTGCCCCAAAATTTCTTGTCCTCTATACAGGAGATATCGTTTCCACATATATATTGACCGATGCTAGGAATGCCCTTTTTTCTTGGCTTTCACGCGCATGAGGTACAGCATGCCATCCGACGAAAACAAGGAGAATAAGGCATATAGCCACTGGATTTTCTTCAATTTACGGCCAAATGAGATTTCTCGGATCATAGAGCATCTGCAGAAAGGTACATTTGTCCCTACCTGGATGGCTAATGTCTATAAGCAACATAATCTCTTGAATTTCCTTCAAAAGGAAGTGACAATGGATTCAGAAACTTGTCTGAAAAACAGCGACCAATGATGTTCTTTGACTTTCAGGGCCAAAAAGTCCTGCTTAATGCTGAATTTGATGGTACTCTGGGCCTCCTGGCGCAAGCAAGCAGTATTTTTTGGATTCGCACGCTCGCCGCGAGCAGTTTGAGTACTTATGGGTCCAACACGGACTCCGAATGACAAAATTATGACCATTTTAGTGAACATCTGTCCTTTCTATGGCAGTCCTTGAAAGTACTTCATTTTCTCGTGCACTTTTTGCCTGATTGCCCCAAAATTTCTTGTCCTCTATAGAGGAGATATCATTTCCACATATATATTGACCGATGCGAGGAATGCCCTTTTGTTCTTGGCTTTCACGCGCATGAGTTACAGCATGCCATCCGGCGAAAACAAGGAGATTAAGGCATATAGCCGCTGGATTTTCTTCAATTTATGGCTAAATGAGATTGCCTGGATCATAGAGCATCTGCAGAAAGATACGTTTGTCCCTACCAGGGGGGCTAATGTCTATAAGCAGCAAAATCTCTCGAATTTCCTTCAAAAGGAAGTGCCAATGGGTTCAGAAACTTGTCTAAAAACATCGATGAATGATGTTCTTTCACTTTCAGGGGCAAAAACTCCTGCTTATGGCTTAATTTGAGGGCACTCCGGGCCTCCTGGCGGAAGCGGGGAGTATTTTTTGGATTCGCGTGCTCGTCGCGAGCAGTTTGAGTATTTATGGGTCTGACACGAACTCCGAATGACAAAATTATGACCGTTTTATTGAACATCTGTCCTTTCTATGGCAGTCCTTGAAAGTACTTCTTTTTCTCGTGCGCTTTTTGCCTGATTGCCCCAAAATTTCTTGTCCTCTATACAGGAGATATCGTTTCCACATATATATTGACGGATGCCAGGAATGCCCTTTTTTCTTGGCTTTCACGCGCATGAGTTACAGCATGCCATCCGACGAAAACAAGGAGAATAAGGCATATAGCCACTGGATTTTCTTCAATTTACGGCCAAATGAGATTGCCCGGGTCATAGAGCATCTATGGAAAGGTACGTTTGTCCCTACCAGGAGGGCTAATGTCTATAAGCAACATAATCTCTCAAATTTCCTTCAAAAGGAAGTGCCAATGGGTTCAGAAACTTGTCTGAAAAACAGTGACCAATGATGTTCTTTTACTTTCAGGGCCCAAAAGTCCTGCTTAAGGCTAAATTTGATGGTACTCCGGGCCTCCTGGCGCAAGCGGGGAATATTTTTTGGATTCGCATGCTCGCCGCGAGCATTTTGAGTACTTATGGGTCCAACACAGACTCGGAATGACAAAATTACGACCATGTTAGTGAACATCTGTCCTTTCTATGGAAATCCTTGAAAGTACTTCATTTTCTCGTGCGCTTTTTGCCTGATTGCCCCAAAATTTCTTGTCCTCCATAGAGGAGATATCGTTTCCACATATATATTGACCGATGCGAGGAATGCCCTTTTGATCTTGGCTTTCACGCGCATGAGTTACAGCATGCCATCCGGCGAAAACAAGGAGAATAAGGCATATAGCCGCTGGATTTTCTTCAATTATGGTTAAATGAGATTGCCCGGATCATAGAGCATCTGCAGAAAGATACGTTTGTCCATGCCAGGGGGGCTAATGTCTATAAGCAACAAAATCTCTCGAATTTCCTTCAAAAGGAAGAGCCAATGGGTTCAGAAACTTGTTTGAAAAACAGCGACAAATGATGTTCTTTCACTTTCAGGGCCAAAAACTCGTTCTTAAGGCTGAATTTGAGGGTACTCCGGGCCTCCTGGCGGAAGCGGCGAATTTTTTTTGGATTCGCGTGCTCGTTGTGAGCAGTTTGTGTATTTATGGGTCTGACACGGACTCCGACTGACAAAATGACCGTTTTAGTGAACATCTGTCCATTCTATGGCAGTCCTTGAAAGTACTTCATTTTCTCGTGCGCTTTTTGCCTAATTACCCAAAATTTCTTGTCCTCTATAGAGGAGATATCGTTTCCACATATATATTGACCGATGCCAGGAATGCCCTTTTGTTCTTGGCTTTCACGCGCATGAGTTACAGCATGCCATTCGGTGAAAACAAGGAGAATAAGGCATATAGCCGCTGGATTTTCTTCAATTTCCGGCCAAATGAGATTGCCCGGATCATAGAGCATCTGCAGAAACGTACGTTTGTCCCTACCAGGGGGGCTAATGTCTATAAGCAACATAATCTCTCGAATTTCCTTCAAAAGGAAGTGCCAATGGGTTGAAACTTGTCGAAAAACAGCGACCAATGATGTTCTTTGACTTTCGGGCCAAAAAGTCCTGCTTAAGGCTGAATTTGAGGGTACTCCGGGCCTCTGGCGCAAGCGGGAGTATTTTTAGATTCGACGCCATGATGAGCAGTTTGAGTACTTATGGGTCCAACACGGACTCAATGACAAAATTATGACCATTTTAGTGAACATCTGTCCATTCTATGGCAGTCCTTGAAAGTACTTCATTTTCTCATGCGCTTTTTGCCTGATTGCCCCAAAATTTCTTGTCCTCTATAGAGGAGATATCGTTTACACATATATATTGACCGATTCTAGGAATGCTCTTTTGTTCTTGGCTTTCACACGCATGAGTTACAGCATCCCATCCGGCGAAAACAAGGAGAATAAGGCATATAGCCGCAGGATTTACTTCAATTTATGGCCAAATGAGATTGCCCGGATTATAGAGCATCTGCAGAAAGGTACATTTGTCCCTACCAGGGGGGCTAATGTCTATAAGCAACATAATCTCTCGAATTTCCTTCAATAGGAAGTGCCAATGGGTTCAGAAACTTGTCTGAAAAACAACAACGAATGATGTTCGTTGACTTTCAGGGCCACAAAGTCCTGCTTAAGGCTGAATTTGAGGGTACTCCGGGACTCCTGGCGCTAGCAGGGAGTATTTATTGGATTCACGCGCTCGCCGCAAGCAGTTTGAGTACTTATGGGTCCGACACGGTCTCCGAATGACAAAATTATGACCGTTTTAGTGAACATCTGTCCATTCTATTGCAGTCCTTGAAAGTACTTCATTTTCTCGTGCGCTTTTTGCCTGATTGCTCCAAAATTTCTTGTCCTCTATAGAGGAGATATCGTTTCCACATATATATTGACCGATGCCAGAATGCCCTTTTGTTCTTGGCTTTCACGCCGCATGAGTTCTGACATGCCATCCGTGAAAACAAGGAGAATAAGGCATATAGCCGCTGGATTTTCTTCAATTTACGCCAAATGAGATTGCCCGGATCATAGAGCATCTACAGAAAGGTATGTTTGTCCCTACCAGGGGGGCTAATGTCTTTAAGCAACATAATCTCTCGAATTTCGTTCAAAAGGAAGTGCCAATGGGTTCAGAAACTTGTCTGAAAAACAGCGATGAATGATGTTCTTTCACTTTCAGGGCCAAAAAGTCCTGCTTAAGGCTAAACTTGAGGGTACTCCGGGCCTCCTGGCGGAAGCGAGGAGTATTTTATGGATTCGCGCGCTCGTCGCGGGCAGTTTGAGTACTTATGGGTCCGACACGGACTCCGAATGACAAAATAATGACCGTTTTAGTGAACATCTGTCCTTTCTATGGCAGTCCTTGAAAGTACTTCATTTTCTCGTGCGCTTTTTGCCCGATTGCCCCAAAATTTCTGGTCCTCTATAGAGGAGATATCGTTTCCACATATATATTGACCGATGCTAGGAATGCCCTTTTGTTCTTGGCTTTCACGCGCATGAGTTACAGCATCCCATCCGGCGAAAACAAGGGGAATAAGGCATATAGCCGCTGGATTTTCTTCAATTTACGGTCAAATGAGATTGCCCGGATCATAGAGCATCTGCAGAAAGGTACTTTTGTCCCTACCAGGGGGGCTAATGTCTATAAGCAACATAATCTCTCGAATTTCCTTCAAAAGGAAGTGCCAATGGGTTTAGAAACTTATCTGAAAAACATCGACGAATGATGTTCTTTGACTTCCAGGGCCACAAAGTCCTGCTTAAGGCTGAATTTGAGGGTACTCTGGGCCTCCTGGCATTAGCAGGGAGTATTATTTAGATTCGCACGCTCGCCGCGAGCAGTTTGAGTACTTATGGGTCCGACACGGACTCCGAATGACAAAATTATGACCGTTTTAGTGAACATCTGTCCATTCTATGGCAGTACTTGAAAGTACTTCATTTTCTCTTGCGCTTTTTGCCTGATTGCCCCAAAATTTCTTGTCCTCTATAAAGGAGATATCGTTTCCACATATATGTTGACCGATGCCAGGAATGCCCTTTTGTGCTTGGCTTTCACGCGCATGAGTTACAGCATGCCATCCGGCAAAAACAAGGAGAATAAGGCATATAGCCGATGGATTTTCTTTAACTTGCAGCTAAATGAGATTGACCGGATCATAGAGCATCTGTAGAAAGATACATTTGTCCCTACCAGGGGGGCTAATGTCTATAAGCAACAAAATCTCTCGAATTTCCTTCAAAAGGAAGTGCCAATGGGTTCAGAAACTTGTCTGAAAAACTGCGACGAATGATGTTCTTTCACTTTCAGGGCCAAAAAGTCCTGCTTAAGGATGAATTTGAGGGTACTCTTGGCCTCCTGGCGGAAGCGAGGAGTATTTTTTGGATTCGCGCGCTCGTCGCGAGCAGTTGGAGTACTTATGGGTCCGACACGGACTCCGAATGACAAAATAATGACCGTTTAAGTGAACATTTGTCCTTTCTATGGCAGTCCTTGAAAGTACTTCATTTTCTCGTGCGCTTTTTGCCCGATTGCCCCCACATTTCTTGTCCTCTATAGAGGAGATATCGTTTCCACATATATATTGACCGATGCTAGGAATGCCCTTTTGTTCTTGGCTTTCACGCGCATGAGTTACAGCATCCCATCCGGCGAAAACAAGGGGAATAAGGCATATAGCCGATGGGTTTTCTTCAATTTACGGCTAAATGAGATTGCCCGGATCATAGAGCATCTGTAGAAAGATACATTGTCCCTACCAGGGGGGCTAATGTCTATAAGGAACAAAATCTCTCGAAATTCCTTCAAAAGGAAGTGCCAATGGGTTCAGATACTTGTCTGAAAAACAGCGACGAATGATGTTCTTTGACTTTCAGGACCAAAAAGTCCTGCTTAAGCATGAATTTGAGGGTACTTCGGGCCTCCTGGCGGAAGCGAGGAGTACTTTTTGGATTCGCGCGCTCGTCGCGAGCAGTTTGAGTACTTATGGGTCCGACACGGACTACGAATGACAAAATAATGACCGTTCTAGTGAACATATGTCCTTTCTATGGCAGTCCTTGAAAGTACTTCATTTTCTCCTGCGCTTTTTGCCTGATTGCCCCAAAATTTCTTGTCCTCTGTAGAGAAGATATCGTTTCCACATATAATTTGACCGCTCCAAGGAATGCCCTTTTGTTCTTGGCTTTCACGCGCATGAGTTACAACATGCCATCCAGCGAAAACAAGGAGAATAAGGCATATAGCCGCTGGAGTTTCTTCAATTTACGGCCAAATGAGATTGCCCGGATCATAGAGCATCTGCAGAAAGGTACTTTTGTCCCTACCAGGGGGGCTAATGTCTATATTCAACATAATCTCTCGAATTTCCTTCAAAAGGAAGTGCCAATGGGTTCAGAAACTTGTCTGAAAAACATCGACGAATGATGTTCTTTGACTTTCAGGGCCACAAAGTCCTGCTTAAGGCTGAATTTTAGGGTACTCTGGGACTCTGGCGTTAGAAGGGAGTATTATTTGATTCACAGGCCATGAAAGCAGTTTGAGTACTTATGGGTCCGACACGGACTCCGAATTACAAAATTATGACCGTTTTAGTGAACATCTGTCCATTCTATGGCAGTCCTTGAAAGTACTTCATTTTCTCGTGCGCTTTTTGCCTGATTGCCCCAAAATTTCATGTCCTCTATAGACGAGATATCATTTCCACATATATATTGACGGATGCCAGGAATGCCCTTTTGTTCTTGGCTTTCACGCACATGAGTTACAGCATGCCATCCTGCGAAAACAAGGAGAATAAGGCATATTGCCGCTGGATTTTCTTCAATTTACGGTCAAATGAGATTGCCCGGATCATAGAGCATCTGCAGAAATGTACATTTGTCCCTACCAGGGGGGCTAATGTCTATAAGCAACATAATCTCTCGAATTTCCTTCAAAAGGAAGTGCCAATGGGTTCAGAAACTTGTCTGAAAAACAGCGACGAATGATGTTCTTTGACTTTCAGGGCCAAAAATTCCTGCTTAAGGATGAATTTGAGGGTACTTCAAGCCTCCTGGTGCAAGGGGGAAGTACTTTTTGGATTCGTGCGCTCGCCATGAGCAGTTTGAGTACTTATGGGTCCGACACGAATGCCGAATGACAAAATTATGACCGTTCTAGTTAACATATGTCCTTTCTATGGCAATCCTTGAAAGTACTTCATTTTCTCCTGCGCTTTTTGCCTGATTGCCCCAAACTTTCTTGTCCTCTGTAGAGGAGATATCGTTTCCACATATAATTTGATCGCTGCAAGGAATGCCCTTTTGTTCTTGGCTTTCACGCGCATGAGTTACAACCTGCCATCCGGCGAAAACAAGGAGAATAAGGCATATAGCCGCTGGAGTTTCTTCAATTTACGGCCAAATGAGATTGCCCGGATCATAGAGCATCTGTAGAAAGTTACGTTTGTCCCTACCAGGGGGGCTAATGTCTATAAGCAACATAATGGGTTCAGAAACTTGTTTGAAAAACAGCGACGAATGATGTTCTTTGACTTTCAGGGCCAAAAAGTCCTGCTTAAGGCTTAATTTGAGAGTACTTTGGGCCTCCTCGCGCAAGCGGGGAGTATTTTTTGGATTCGCGTGCTCGCCAAAAGCAGTTTGAGTACTTATGGGTCCGACACGGACTCCGAATGACAAAATTATGATCGTTTTAGTGAACATATGTCCTTTTTATGGCAATCCTTGAAAGTACTTCATTTTCTCGTGCGCTTTTTGCCTGATTGCCCCAAAATTTCATGTCCTCTATAGACGAGATATCATTTCCACATATATATTGACCGATGCCAGGAATGCCCTTTTGTTCTTGGCTTTTACGCGCATGAGTTACAGCATGCCATCCGGCGAAAACAAGGAGAATAAGGCATATTGCCGCTGGATTTTCTTCAATTTACGGCCAAATGAGATTGCCCGGATCATAGAGCATCTGCAAAAAGGTACGTTTGTCCCTACCAAGGGGGCTAATGTCTATAAGCAACATAATCTCTCGAATTTCCTTCAAAAGGAAGTGCCAATGGGTTCTGAAACTTGTTTGAAAAACAGCGACGAATGATGTTCTTTGACTTTCAGGGCCAAAAAGTCCTGCTTAAGGCTGAATTTGAGGGTACTTTGGGCCTCCTCGCACAAGCGGGGAGTATTACTTGGATTCGCGTGCTCACCAAGAGCAGTTTGAGTACTTATGGGTCCGACACGGACTCCGAATGACAAAATTATGACCGTTTTAGTGAACATATGGCCTTTTTATGGCAATCCTTGAAAGTAGTTCATTTTCTCCTGTGTTTTTTTCCTGATTGCCCCAAAATTTCTTGTCCTCTATAGAGGAGATATCGTTTCCACATATATATTGACCGATGCGAGGACTGCCCTTTTGTTCTTGGCTTTCACGCGCATGAGTTACAGCATGCCATCCGGCGAAAACAAGGAGAATAAATCATATAGCCATTGGATTTTCTTCAATTTATGGCCAAATGAGATTGCGTGGATCATAGAGCATCTGCAGAAAGGTACGTTTGTCCCTATCAGGGGGGCTAATGTCTATAGGCAACATAATCTCTCGAATTTTCTTCAAAAGGAAGTGCCAATGGGTTCAGAAACTTGTCTGAAAAACTGCGACGAATGATGTTCTTTCACTTTTAGGGCCAAAAAGTCCTGCTTAAGGGTGAATTTGAGGTACTCGGGCCTCTGGCGGGAGGCGCAGTATTTTTTGATTCACGCGCATGTGAGCAGTTTCAGTACTTATGGGTCCGACACGGACTCGGAATGACAAAATTATGACCGTTTTAGTGAACATATGTCCTTTCTATGGCAATCCTTGAAAGTACTTCATTTTCTCCTGCGCTTTTTGCCTGATTGCCCCAAAATTTCTTGTCCTCTATAGAGGAGATATTGTTTCCACATATATATTGACCGCTGCAAGGAATGCCCTTTTGTTCTTGGCTTTCACGCGCATGAGTTACAGCATGCCATCCGGCGAAAACAAGGAGAATAAGGCAAATAGCCGCTGGATTTTCTTCAGTTTACAGCGATATTGACGAGGACATCAATACCATTGTTACACCCACAGCCCCTGCTGCTATACATACTGGACCAATTACTAGAGCTCGCGCACTCCAACTAAATTACCAGGTACTTTCGTTTCTTGGTAATGATTCTAATGTTCATGAGAATATGATGCTGCCTAAATTGGATACATTTGTTTTGCTTACAAATGAAGGGCCTAGCTTGGAGAAGGATGAGCCTTGGAGCAAGAATAAGCATGGAGATGATGGCATGCGCAAGGGGAACAAGAACGGAGTTACAAGTGATGATTTCAAGACTTTGAAGCCACCATAATGAGTGCATGAAGCCTTGGACGAAATATACAAGATGCCACTTCATAAATTTCATCCAGAGGCTATTCTAGGTGCTGCATCACCTTATTATTGGGCCAGGCCCATGTAATTTCGAAATACATAAGTATAGGCTATTTTTAGAGTCCGTATGTGTGGGGAAACAAGAGATAGGGTTAGTTTCGGACCCCTCCACCAAGGGCCACGAAATTCACCCCCTCTTCCTCCATATATACCGCCCTTAGGGCACCGTTTAGACTTTGGGTTTTGTTTAGATTAAAGTTCGCCATAGCTGCAACTTCGCGTACTTCGTTTGTGTTCAACGACCAGACAAAGGCGTCAAGAACCCCACCTTGATCAATAAAGCTTTCATCTTATATTCGCAATATCCAGATTGCAATCTCAGTTTCTTGCTTGTTCTTCGTTTGCTCGCAGGAAACAGACCCTCGTGGTCAGGTTGATTGTGCTCCGGCGTGGTCAATAACCTCTCGGAGTTGGTTTAGCGATTGCTAAGGCGCGACGTCCTCGCATGTTCGTAGTCGGATCGTCAAAGTCGATTTCCACCAAAGCGAAATCCACCATCTCATCGAAAGACGGGACACCTTTGCCTCTATCAAGTGGTATCAGATTTCCAGGTTGCTCGGTGAGATTTTACAGTTTTTAAGTAGTTTAGATCGAGTCCATTCTTCATACCGATAGTCCACGAAAAAGCCAAAAAATTAGGGTTAGTTCATCCCATCCGAACCAATCGAGCCTTTGCATAATCTTTTTCAGATTTGCTTTCTTGAATTTGCGGTTGCATCGTCGTGTCAAGTTGCTGGTCTTAGCGTCTAGTCTTATAGAGTTTTGAGTTCATTTCACGAGGTTGTCACGTCGCTGCCGCCATATACCACCACCACATATTCACCGCCAATCCGAATCCATATACGCCACCACATATCCGCCGCCATCACGCCCATCCGAGTCCACCTGCAACATATATCCGCCACCAGTCCGAGTTCCACTAGATTCATCTCCGCCACCAGTCCGAGTTCCACCAGATTCTTCTCCGCCACCAGTCCTAGTCCGAGTCCAGTAATTGTTGCATTGTTCTCGATTTCCAGATCACGCGATACTCCGAGTCGTGACAGCGGAGGACTCCCCAACTTCCGAGCCATCCGCAGAAGAAAAATAGTTCCAGTTTCAAAAAAAAAAAAAAAAAAGAAAAAAAAGAAAAAAATTCAGAGTGTGCTCCTTCCTTGTTTACGTGCCGCGCCGTGATTTTGTTGGTGTTCTAGGCTCGCGTCTCTAGCACAGTCTAGCCTAGGACCAACCACAAGACCGTCGTTGAGCGTTTATTCAACTTTGCATCTCTGAATTGATTATTGTTGACCCTTTTGCTACCATATTATAAGCCTTCCCAGATCCACATACATCTACGCGTGCATGCGTTGGACTCTCCCCGTAATCGCTCTATCCAAGCTTTGAGAGTTTTGACTACAACGGTTGCCGATCACCGCTTTCTTCTTTGGGTAAGAACTGGTAAGAATTTGAGATTTGCTTGACGGGTTTGTGATACACCACCACCACTTCTTAGTAGCTCAGAGGATCATATTCTTGTGTGTTTCTATTTGCTGCTAACCATGGTAGGATCACAAGCCGATTAGACTGATTGGGAGAACGACAAACAAACAGCTACATGATAAATTTCAGCAAATGATGAGTGCACAGTGCAAGATGTGCTAAACAGATTTGTGAGGCCATGGAGAAGATAGATGGCATTGAGAAGACATTTGAAACAAAGCTTGATAGCAAGTTTAATGAATTTCTCGCGTTTTCCACAACCACCGCCCGGCTGCACCTATCGCACCTCGGCAACAACAACAACTCGCCCTTCCGAATCAGTATGGGACGAGCTCGGCGTGTTCCTATTGAGCGAGGACAAAATTTGGTGCCGCTGCTCTGCTGTTGGTGCTTCAGAGCTCTGCCACAGCTGCTGCTTTGGTACCGAGGAGGATGATGATTATGCGAGGCGATTATGAGGATGAGGTTGATCAAAATCAGAACTACGTGCAGCCACCAAGCACCACCACCAAGCAGTCGACCTCGGTATATATTCGTAATGGTAGGCCTGCACCACCACCTCGTGTGCGAGATGATGTCCATATTCCTAAACTGAAATTGAATATTCCACCATTTGAGGGTAGATATGTTCCTCATATATATCTTACTTGGGAGTTAGAAACTGAACAACGTTTTACATGTTTACAATATCCCAGGAGAGACGGTTTCTTCTCATTGTTTGTGCTTTCACTAGTTTTGCATGTGTATGGTGGTGCGAACATTGTAGATTATATCAAATTCCCGCTACTTGGGCTGCTTTGAAAACTGCTATGCGTACTCGTTGGGTTCCACCATATTATCAACGTGAATTGCTTCAAAAATTGCAGCGTTTAAGACAAGGAAAAAATTCTGTAGAATAATATTATCAGGAACTACAAACTAGCATGATTAGATGTGGTATTGTTGAGGAGAATGAAGCTATGCTTGCACGTTTTATAGGTGGATTAAATAGAGAGATTCAGACCATTCTAAAGTATAAGGAGTATACTAATATCACTCGTTTATTCCATCTTGCTTGTAAAGCTGAACGTGAAGTGCAGGATCGACAAGCATTGGCGCGAACTAACTTTTCTGCAGGTCGACTTTCATCATGGACACCGCGTGCATCCTCTACTTCCACTACACCAGCACCTCCATTAGCTGCTACCTCCGGCCGTGATACAAGAAGCGAGCACAACCTCCACTATCGCCAAGAGCGCACTTGCGGGCCTACACAGAGCTCTTCTTCTTCCATGGCATCAGTTGGGCACACCAGTGATATTATTTGTCGTCGTTGTAAGGGAAGAGGTCATTATGCAAGGGAATGCAAATCTCAGCGTGTGATGATTGCTACTGAGGATGGTGGGTATGAGTCCGCTAGTGACTATGATGAGGAGACGTTGGCTTGCCCGGATCATAGAGCTTCTGCAGAAAGGTACATTTGCCCCTACCAGGGGGGCTAATGTCTATAAGCAACATAATCTATTGAATTTCCTTCAAATGGATGTGCCAATGGGTTCAGATACTTGTCTGAAAAAAAGCGACGAATGATGTTCTTTGACTTTCAGGGCCAAGAAGTGCCGCTTAAGGGTGAATTTGAGGGTACTCCGGGCCTCCTAGCGGAAGCGTGGAGTATTTTTAGGATTCGCGTGCTCGCCGCAAGCAGTTTCAGTACTTATGGGTCCGACACGGACTCGGAATGACAAAGTTATGACCGTTTTAGTGAACATCTGTCCATTCTATGGCAGTCCTTGAAAGTACTTCTTTTTGTCGTGCGCTTTTTTCCTGATTGCCCCAAAATTTCTTATCCTCTATAGAGGAGATATCGTTTCCACATATATACTGACCGATGCGAGGATTGCCATTTTGTTCTTGGCTTTCACATGCATGAGTTACAGCATGCCATCCGGCAAAAAGAAGGAGAATTTTGCATATAGCCGCTGGATTTCTTCAATTTATGGCCAAAGAGATTGCCAGGATCATAGAGCATCTGCAGAAAGGTACGTTTGTCTCTACCAGGGGGGCTAGGCAACATAATCTCTCGAATTTCCTTCAAAAGGAAGTGCCAATGGGTTCAGAAACTTGTCTAAAAAACAGCGACGAATGATGTTCTTTGACTTTCAGGGCCAAAAAGTCCTGCTTAAGGCTGAATTTGAGGGTACTCCCGGCCTCCTGGTGGAAGCGTGGAGTATTTTTTGATTCGCGCGCTCGCCGCGAGCAGTTTGAGTACTTATGGGTCCGACACGGACTCCGAATGTCAAAATTATGACCGTTTTAGTGAACATATGTCCATTCTATGGCAGTCCTTGAAAGTACTTCATTTTCTCATGCGCTTTTTGCCTGATTGCCCCAAAATTTCATGTCCTCTATAGTGGAGATATCGTTTCCACATATATATTGACCGATGCGAGAATGCCCTTTTGTTCTTGGCTTTCACGCGCATGAGTTACAGCATGCCATTCGGCAAAAACAAGGAGAATAAGGCATATAGCCGCTGGTTTTTCTTCAATATACGGTCAAATGAGATTGCCCGGATCATAGAGCATCTGCAGAAAGGTACGTTTGTCCCTATCAGGGGGGCTAATGTCTATAGGAAACATAATCTCTCGAATTTCCTTCAAAAGGAAGTGCCAATGGGTTCAGAAACTTGTCTGAAAAACAGCGACGAATGATGTTCTTTGACTTTCAGGGCCAAAAAGTCCTGCTTAAGGCTTAATTTGAGGGTACTCTGGGCCTCCTAGCGCAAGCGGGGAGTATTTTTTGGATTCACGCGCTCACCATGAGCAGTTTGAGTACTTATGGGTCCGACACGAACTCCAAATGACCGTTTTAGTGAACATATGTCCTTTCAATGGCAATCCTTGAAAGTACTTCATTTTCTCCTGCGCTTTTTGCCTGATTGCCCCAAAATTTCTTGTCCTCTATAGAGGAGATATTGTTTCCACATATATATTGACCGCTACAAGGAATGCCCTTTTGTTCTTGGCTTTCACGCGCATGACTTACAACATGCCATCCGGCGAAAACAAGGAGAATAAGGCATATAGCCACTGGATTTTCTTCAATTTACAGCCAAATGAGATGGCCCAGATCATAGAGCTTCTGCAGGAAGATACGTTTGCCCTTACCAGGGGGGCTAATGTCTATAAGCAACATAATATCTCGAATTTCCTTCAAAAGGAAGTGCCAATGGGTTCAGAAACTTGTCTAAAAAACAGCGACGAATGATGTTCTATGACTTTCAGGGCCAAAAAGTCCTGCTTAAGGCTGAATTTGAGGGTACTCCCGGCCTCCTGGAGGAAGCGTGGAGTATTTTTTGGATTCGCGTGCTCGCCGCGAGCAGTTTGAGTACTTATGGGTCCGACATAGACTCCGAATGTCAAAATTATGACCGTTTTAGTGAACATCTGTCCATTCTATGGCATTCCTTGAAAGTACATCATTTTCTCGTGCGCTTTTTGCCTGATTGCCCCAAAATTTCATGTCCTCTATAGACGAGATATCGTTTCCACATATATATTGACCGATGCCAGGAATGCCCTTTTGTTCTTGGCTTTCACGCGCATGAGTTACAGCATGCCATCCGGCGAAAACAAGTAGAATAAGGCATATTGCTGCGGGATTTTCTTCAATTTACGGCCAAATGAGATTGCCCGGATCATAGAGCGTCTGCAGAAAGGTACGTTTGTCCCTACCAGGGGGGCTAATGTCTATAAGCAATATAATCTCTTGAATTTCCTACAAAAGGAAGTGCCAATGGGTTCAGAAACTTGTCTAAAAAACAGCGACGAATGATCTTCTTTGACTTTTAGGGCCAAAAATGCTTGCTTAAGGATGAATTTGAGGTTACTTCGGGCCTCCTGGTGCAAGCGGGAAGTATTTTTTGGATTCGCGCGCTCGCCACGAGCAGTTTGAGTACTTATGGGTCCGACACGAACGCCGAATGACAAAATTATGACCGTTTTAGTGAACATATGTCCTTTCTATGGCAGTCCTTGAAAGTACTTCATTTTCTCCTGCGCTTTTTGCCTGATTGCCCCAAAATTTCTTGTCCTCTATAGAGGAGATATCGTTTCCACATATATATTGACCGCTGCAAGGAATGCAATTTTGTTCTTGGCTTTCACGCGCATGAGTTACAACATGCCATCCGGCGAAAACAAGGAGAATAAGGCATATAGCTGCTGGATTTTCTTCAATTTACGGCCAAATGAGATTGCCCGGATCATAGAGCATGTGCAGAAAGGTACGTTTTCCCTACCAGGGGGGCTAATGTCTATATGCAACATAATCTCTAGAATTTCCTTCAAAAGGAAGTGCCAATGGGTTCAGAAACTTGTTTCAAAAACAGCGACGAATGATGTTCTTTGACTTTCAGGGCCAAAAAGTCATGCTTAAGGCTGAATTTGAGGGTACTTCGGGCCTCCTCACTCAAGCGGGGAGTATTTTTTGGATTAGCGTGCTCGCCAAGAGCAGTTTGAGTACTTATGGGTCCGACACGGACTCCGAATGACAAAATTATGACCGTTTTAGTGAACATATGTCCTTTTTATGGCAATCCTTGAAAGTACTTCATTTTCTCCTGTGCTTTTTGCCTGATTGCCCCAAAATTTCTTGTCCTCTATAGAGGAGATATCGTTTCCACATATATATTGACCGATGCGAGGAATGCCCTTTTGTTCTTGGCTTTCACGCGCATGAGTTACAGCATGCCATCCGGCGAAAACAAGGAGAATAAGGCATATAGCCCCTGGTTTTTCTTCAATATACGGTCAAATGAGATTGCCTGGATCATAGAGCATCTGCAGAAAGGTACGTTTGTCCCTATCAGGGGGCTAATGTCTATAGGAAACATAATCTCTCGAATTTCCTACAAAAGGAAGTGCCAATGGGTTCAGAAACTTGTGTGAAAAACAGCGACGAATGATGTTCTTTGACTTTCAGGGCCAAAAAGTCCTGCTTAAGGCTGAATTTGAGGGTACTCCAGGCCTCCTAGCGCAAGCGGGAAGTATTTTTTGGATTCACGCGCTCGCCATGAGCAGTTTGAGTACTTATGGGTCCGACACGAACTCCGAATGACAAAATTATGACCGTTTTAGTGAACATATGTCCTTTCTATTGCAGTCCTTTAAAGTACTTCATTTTCTCATGCGCTTTTTGCCTGATTGCCCAAAAATTTCTTGTCCTCTATAGAGGAGATATTGTTTCCACATATATTGATAGAGGCAAAGGTGTCCCGTCTTTCGATGAGATGATGGATATCGCTTTGGTGGAAGTCGACTTTGACGATCTGACTACGAACGTGCGAGGACGTCGCGCCTTAGCAATCGCTAAACCAACTTCGAGAGGTTATTGACCACGCTGGAGCATGATCAACCTCACCATGAGGGTCTGTTTCCTGCGAGCAAACGAAGAACAAGCAAGAAACTGAGATTGCAATCTGGATATTGCGAATATAAGATGAAAGCTTTATTGATCAAGGTGGGGTTCTGAGACGTCTTTGTCTGGTCGTTGAACACAAACGAAGTACGCGAAGTTGCAGCTATGGCGAACTTTCATCTAAACAAAACCCAAAGTCTAAACGACGCCCTAAGGGCTGTATATATGGGGGAAAAGGAGGGAATTTCGTGGCCCTTGAGGGTGGGGTCCGAAACCAAACCTAACTCTTGTTTCCCCACACATACGAACTCTAAAAATAGCCTATACTTAAGTATTTCAAAATTACATGGGCCTGGCCCAATAATAAGGTGACGCAGCACCTAGAATAGCCTATGGACGAATATTATGAAGTGGCATCTTGTATATTTCGTCCAAGGCTTCATGCACTCCTTATGGTGGCTTCAAAGTCCTGAAATCATCACTTGTAACTCCGTTCTTGATCCCTTGCATGCCATCAACTCCATCGTGTTCTTGCTCCAATGTTCATCCTTCTCCAAGCTAGGCCCTTCATTTGTAAGCAAAACAAATGTATCCAATTTAGGCGACATCATATTCACATGAACATTAGAATCATTACCAAGAAACGAAAGTACGGTAATTTAATTGGCGTCATGAGCTCTAGTAATTGGTCCCGTATATGTAAGCTGAGGGGCTGTGGGTGTAACAATGGTATTGATGTCCTCATCATCCTCCCTTCTTGAAATGAAGTCGTCCTCGATGGAAGCTCATCTTCCTCACCCAAATAAGGCTTCAAATCTGCAATGTTAAAAGTGGGACTAACCCCAAAATCTGCGAGGTAGCTCAAGTTTATATGCATTATCATTTATTTTCTCTAACACCTTAAAAGGACCATCAACACGTGGCATTAGCTTTGATTTGCGCAAATTAGGAAATCTATCTTTACATAAATGTAACCAAACAAGATCTCCGGTGCAAACACAACATGTTTTCTACCCTTATCTCCAAACAAGTTTATATTTAGCATTCATACGCTCAATGTTTTCCTTAGTTAACTCATGCATTTTTAAAATCAATTCAGAACGTTCTTTAGCATCAAAATTAACCTTCTCCGAAGATGGAAGAGGCAACAAATCAATAGGTGCACGAGGTAGGAAACCATACACAATTTCAAAAGGGCACATCTTAGTAGTAGAATGCATTGAACGATTATAAGCAAATTCTATATGAGGCAAGCATTCTTCCCACATTTTCTTATTATTCTTCAAAACAGCCCTAAGCATAGTAGACAATGTTCTATTGACTACTTCAATTTGTCCATCAGTTTGGGGTGACAAGTAGTACTAAAAAGCAGTTTAGTCCCCAACTTAGCCCATAAACATCTTCAAAAGTGGCTAAGAAATTTAGTATCACGATCTGAAACAATAGTATTTGGCACACCATGCAAGCAAATAATTTCACGAAAGAACAAATCAGCAACATTATCAACATCATTGCTTTTATGACATGGTATAAAGTGTGCCATTTTCGAGAATCTATCGCCGACAACAAATATGCTATCCCTCCCCTTCTTTGTTCGAGGTAAACCTAAAACAAAGTCCATAGATATATCCTCCCAAGGAAAACTAGGTACAGGAAAAGGCATATATAAACCATGAGGATTGAGTCGTGACTTAGCTTTTTGACATGTAGTGCAGCGAGCAACAAAACTCTCAACATCCCGTCTCATCTTTGGCCAAAAGAAATGTGTAGCAAGTATATCCTCCGTCTTCTTCACGCCAAAGTGTCCCATTAGTCCTCCTCCATGCGCCTCCTACAACAACAAAAGACGAACGGAGCTAGCTGGAATGCATAGCTTGTTAGAACGAAACACAAATCCATCATTAACGACGAACTTGTTCCATGTTCTACCTTCTTTACAATTCTGCAATACATCGCTAAATTCAGCATCATGCACATATTGATCTTTGATGGTCTCCAAACCAAATATTTTAAAGTCAAGTTGTGAAAGCATAGTATAATGACGAGACAATGCATCAGCAATAACATTTTCTTTACCCTTCTTGTGTTTAATGACATAAGGGAAAGTATCAATGAATTCAACCCATTTAGCATGTCTACGATTCAGTTTAGCTTGACTTCTAATATGTTTCAAAGATTCATGATCAGAATGTATAACAAATTCTTTGGGCCATAAATAATGTTGCCATGTCTCTAAAGTCCGAACAAGAGCATATAATTCTTTATCATAGTAGAATAGTTCAGACTAGGCCCACTCAACTTTTTAGAAAAGTATGCAACAGGTTTGCCATCTTGTAATAACACACCTCCTAATCCAATTCCACTAGCATCACATTCAAGCTCAAAAGTCTTATTAAAATCAGGAAGTTGGAGTAAAGGAGCATGTGTCAACTTATCTTTCAATATCGTGAAGGCTTCTTCCATGCGGTACCCCAAACAAAAGGCACATCCTTCTTTGTAAGCTCATTGAGAGGTGCAGCAATTGTGCTAAAATCTCTCACAAAACGCCTATAGAAACCAGCGAGTCCAAGAAAACTCCTCACTTGTGTGACCGTTTTGGGCTGCGGCCAACTCTCAATAGCTTCAATCTTGGCTTTATCAACTTCAATTCCCTGTGGAGTAACAACATAGCCAAGAAAAGATACTCGGTCGGTGCAAAAGGTGCACTTCCCAAGATTACCAAACAAACGTGCATCACGTAGAGCATTAAAAACAGCACGTAAATGTTCCAAATGTTCTTCAAAGATTTGCTATAAATCAAGATATCATCAAAATAGACTACCACAAATCGTCCAATGAAAGCACGTAAAACTTCGTTCATTAGTCTCATGAAAGTACTAGGTGCATTAGTTAACCCAAAAGGCATGACTAACCATTCATATAAACCAAACTTAGTTTTAAATGCAGTTTTCCATTCATCTCCCAATTTCATACGAATTTGATGGTATCCACTACGCAAATCAACTTTGGAGAATATTGTAGAGCCACTCAATTCATCAAGCATATCATCTAGCCTAGGAATAGGGTGACGATAACGAATAGTAATATTATTAATGCCTCTACAATCAACACACATACGTGATGTACCATCCTTTTTCGCACTAGAATAATAGGAACAACACAAGGACTAAGGGATTCGCGTATATAACCTTTGTCGAGCAGCTCACGTGACTTGACGATAATCTCCTTCGTCTCCTCCGGATTGGTACGGTATGGCGACGGTTGGGTAATGATGCATCGGGAATTAAGTCAATTTGATGCTCAATCCCTCGAATAGGTGGTAATCCGGTGGCACGCCTTGTGGAAAGACGTCGCCGAACTCTGCAAAATGTTAGTGACAGAGGGGCAAAGAGGAAGGCACGTCCTCGAATGAAAATAATGCCTCTTTGCACACAAAAGCATAGCAAACAGATTTGCTAAAATCTAGCTCATCAATATCAGATTTGGTGGCAAGTAAACATGCACTTTTAATTTAATTTCGAAGCAATAGTAGATGGTTTATTATTAGGCTTCATGTGTTGCTCAAATTCTTTTGCCACAATCTGATTTTCACTCTTATTTTTCTCTGTTTTGCTTTATTAGCTCTATTAATATCTTCTTTCAAAATGGAATCAGAGTCATATGAAGCAAAGTAATATTTTATCCTTATGAACAAGAGTATCTGATTGTTTCTACCATGGTGTACAGAATTTTTATCAAATTGCCATGGTCTACCAAGTAATAAGGAACATGCTTGCATAGGTACCACATCACAATCAACATAATCAGCATATGTAGAGATACTAAAATGCACACGAACAAGACGTGTAACCTTAACCTTGCCGCTGTTGTTGAACCATTGGATGTAGTAAGGATGTGGATGTGGTCTTGTGGTGAGAGATAGCTTCTCCACCATCTCCATGCTAGCCAAGTTGTTGCAGCTCCCTCCATCTATGATGACCTTGAATAGAACGGTCCTTCACAACTCCCTTTGTATGGAACAAATTATGCCTCTGATTTTGCTCAGCTTGTGTAACCTGCACACTCAAAACACATTGAGCAACTAAACATTCATACTGTCGGCATCTTGACAGCCATGTATTGTGTCTCATGATCGTAATCATCTCCACCGTGTTCCTCATGTGTAATAAGAGCCAAAGTCTCCTCATCATAGTCACTAGCGGACTCATACCCACCATCCTCAAGAGCAATCATCACACGCTGAGATTTGCATTCTCTGCAAAATGTCCTCTTCCCTTACAACGACGACAAATAATATCACTTGTGTGCCCATCGACGCCATGGAAGAAGAAGAACTCTGTGCAGCCCGGCAGTGTGCTCTTGGCGAGATAGTGGTGGTTGTGCCCTTTCTTGTATCACGGTTGGAGGTGGCACTTTGAAGGAGGTGATGGTGCGGTGGAAGTAGATGATGCACGTGGTGTCCATGATGAAGGTCGACCTGCTGAAAAGTTCTTTGCGGCGCCAATGCCTCATCGATCCTGCACTTCACGCTCAGCTTTACAAGCAAGATGGAATAAACGAGTGATATTATTATAATCCTTATAATCTAGAATGGTCTGAATCTCTCTATTTAATCCACCCGTAAAAGCGTGCAAGCATAGCTTCATTCTCCTCAACAATACCACATCTAATCAAGCCGGTTTGTAATTCCCGATAATATTCTTCACTGAATTTTTCCATGTCTTAAGCGCTGCAATTTTTGAAGTAATTCACGTTGATAATATGGTGGAACCCAACGAGTACGCATAGCAGTTTTCAAAACAGCCCAAGTAGCTGGAACAGGATATAATCTATAATGTTCGACCACCAAACACATGCAAAGCTAGTGAAAGCACAAACAAAGCAGCAGAACACGTCTCTCCTCGGGATATTGTAAACATGTAAATCGTTGTTGGTTTCTAACTCCCAAGTAAGATATATATCAGAACATATCTACCCTCAAATGGTGGAATATTCAATTTCAGTTTAGGGAGATGGTCATGATCTCGCACTGAGGGGAGCCCTAACATTGCCATTATTTGCATGTGGACGACCTGGTGGTTGTGGTGCTGGTGGTTGCACGTAGTTCGATGTTGATCAACCTCATCCTCGTAATCTCCCACATAATCATCCTCCCCACATCAGCAGCAGGAGCCACCGAAGTATCAACAAGAAGACCAAGCAGCTTGGCCAGTCAAGAGGGACGCGGTCGCTCGGCGGAGGGCTGTTTCGCGATGTGGAGGTAGTCGTTGTTGTTCTTTGAGAGGTGCGTTAGGTGCAGCCGGTGGTGGTGGTGGTAGACGCGTGAGCAATTCATTAAACTTGTTATCGAGCTTTGTTTCGAACGCCTTCTCAATGCCATCTATCTTCTCCATGGCCTCTTGAAATCTATTTAGCACATCTTCCACCTGCCCACTCATCATTTGTTGAAACTTATCATGTAACGCTTTGTTTGTCATGTTCTCCCGATCGGTCTCATCGGCTTGTGATCCTGCCATGGTTAGCGACAATAGAAACACACAAGAATATGATCCTACAGACTACTAACAAGAGGTGGTGGTGGGTGTCACAAATCCGTCAAGCAAATCTCAAATTCTTACCAGTTCTTACCAAAGAAGAAGCGGTGATCGGCAACCGTTGTAATCAAAACTCTCAAAAGCGTGGATAGAGCGATTGCAGGAAGAGTCAAACGCACGACGTAGATGTATGTGGAGCTGGGAAGGCTTATAATATGGTAGCAAAAAGGGTCAGCAATAATCAATTCAGAGATGCAAAGTTGAATAAACGCTCAACGACGATACTGTGCTGGTCCTAGGCTAGACCGTGCTTGAGACGCGAGCCTAGAACACTAACAAAATCACGGCGCTGCACGTAAACAAGGGAGGAGCACACACTGAATTTTTTTTTCTTTTTTTCACTTTTTTTGCACTTTTTTCCTCTTTTTTTTTGCTCAACAAATATTTTTCGAAAAAGTCTACAAATGGTCTAAAAACTGCCTAGCCAGAATTTCCCAGAATTTTCCAGAACTATTTTTCTTCTGCGGATGGCTCGGAAGTTCGGGAGTCCTTCTCTGTCACGACTCGGAGTATCGCGTGATCTAGAAAATCGAGAACAATGCAACAATTACTGGACTCGGACTAGGACTGGTGGTGGAGATGAAACTGGGGGGACGCGGACTGGTGGCGGAGATGAATCTGGTGGAACTCAGACTGGTGGCGGAGATGAATCTAGTGGAACTCGGACAGGTGGCGGATATATGTTGCAGGTGAACTCGGATTGGCGTGATGGCGGCGGATATGTGGTGGCGTATATGGATTCGGATTGTCGGTGATGATGCGGTGGTGGTATATGGCAGCGGCGACGTGACAACCTGTGAACAGAACTCCAAACTCTAAAAGACCAGCAACTTGACACGACGATGCAACCGCAAATTCAACAAAGCAAATACAGAAAAGATTATGCAAAGGCTCAGATTGGTTCGGATGGGATGAACTAACCCTAATTTTTTTTGGCTTTTTCGTGGACTATAGGTATGAAGAACAAACTCGATCTAAACTACGAAAAACTATAAAATCTCACCGAGCAACCTAGAAATCTGATACCACTTGATATAGGCAAAGGTGTCCCGTCTTTCGATGAGATGATGGATATCGCTTTGGTGGAAGTCGACTTTGACGATCCGACTACGAACGTGCGAGGACGTCGCGCCTTAGCAATCGCTAAACCAACTCCGAGAGGTTATTGACCACGCCGAGCACGATCAACGACCACGAGGGTCATTTCCGTGAGCAAACGAAGAACAAGCAAGAAACTGAGATTGCAATCTGGATATTGCGAATATAAGATGAAAGCTTTATTGATCGAGGTGGGGTTCTGAGACGTCTTTGTCTGGTCGTTGAACACAAACGAAGTACGCGAAGTTGCAGCTATGGCGAACTTTAATCTAAACAAAACCCAAAGTCTAAACGACGCCCTAAGGGCTGTATATATGGGGGAAAAGGAGGGAATTTCGTGGCCCTTGAGGGTGGGGTCCGAAACCAACCCTAACTCTTGTTTCCCCACACATACGAACTCTAAAAATAGCCTATACTTAAGTATTTCAAAATTACATGGGCCTGGCCCAATAATAAGGTGATATGAACACCTAGAATAGCCTATGGACGAATATTATGAAGTGGCATCTTGTATATTTCGTCCAAGGCTTCATGCACTCCTTATGGTGGCTTCAAATTCCTGAAATCATCACTTGTAACTCCGTTCTTGATCCCCTTGCGCATGCCATCAACTCCATGCGTGTTCTTGCTCCAATGTTCATCCTTCTCCAAGCTAGGCCCTTCATTTGTAAGCAAAACAAATGTATCCAATTTAGGCAGCATCATATTCTCATGAACATTAGAATCATTACCAAGAAACGAAAGTACCAGTAATTTAATTGGCGTCTTGTGAGCTCTAGTAATTGGTCCCAGATATGTAACAAGAGGGGCTGTGGGTGTAACAATGGTATTGATGTCCTCATCATCCTTCCCTTCTTGAAATGAAGTCGTCCTCGACGGAAGCTCATCTTCCTCACCCAAATAAGGCTTCAAATCTGCAATGTTAAAAGTGGGATGCCCTTTTGTTCTTGGCTTTCACGCGCATGAGTTACAGCATGCCATCCGGCGAAAACAAGGAGAATAAGGCATATAGCCGCTGGTTTTTCTTCAATATATGGTCAAATGAGATTGCCCTGATCATAGAGCATCTGCAGAAAGGTACGTTTGTCCCTATCAGGGGGCTAATGTCTATAGGCACCATAATCTCTCGAATTTCCTTCAAAAGGAAGTGTCAATGGGTTTAGAAACTTGTCTGAAAAACAGCGACGAATGATGTTCTTTGACTCTCAGGGCCAAAAACTCCTGCTTAAGGCTGAATTTGAGGGTACTCCGGGACTCCTAGCGCAAGAGTGGAGTATTTTTTGGATTCACGCGCTCGCCGCGAACAGTTTGAGTACTTACGGGTCCGACATGAACTCCAAATGACAAAATTATGACCGTTTTAATGAACATATGTCCTTTCTATGGCAGTCCTTGAAAGTACTTCATTTTCTCCTGTGCTTTTTGCCTGATTGCCCCAAAATTTCTTGTCCTCTATAGAGGAGATATCGTTTCCACATATATATTGACCGCTGCAAGGAATGCCCTTTTGTTCTTGGCTTTCATGCGCATGAGTTACAGCATGCCATCCGGGGAAAACAAGGAGAATAAGGCATATAGCTGCTGGATTTTCTTCAATTTACGACCAAATGAGATTGCCCGGATCATAGAGCTTCTGCAGAAAGGTACGTTTGTCCCTACCACGGGTGCTAATGTCTATAAGCAACATAATATCTTGAATTTTCTTCAAAAGGAAGTGCCAACGGGTTCAGAAACTTGTGTGAAAAACAGCAACGAATGATCTTCTTTGACTTTCAGGGCCAAAAAGTCCTGCTTAAGGCTGAATTTGAGGGTACTCCGGGCCTCCTGGTGGAAGCGTGGAGTATTTTTTGGATTTGCGCGCTCACCGCGAGCAGTTTGAGTACTTATGGGTCCGACACGGACGATGACAAAATTATGACCGTTTTAGTGAGCATCTGTCCATTCTATGGCAGTCCTTGAAAGTACTTCATTTTCTCGTGCGCTTTTTGCCTGATTGCCCGAAAATTTCTTGTCCTCTATAGAGGAGATATCGCTTCCACATATATATTGACCGATGCGAGGAATGCCCTTTTGTTCTTGGCTTTCACGCGCATGAGTTACAGCATGCCATCCGGCGAAAACAAGGAGAATAAGGCATATAGCCGCTGGATTTTCTTCAATTTACGGCCAAATGAGATTGCCCGGATCATAGAGCATCTGCAGAAAGGTACGTTTGTCCCTACCAGGGGGGCTAATGTCTATAAGCAACATAATCTCTCGAATTTCCTTCAAAAGGAAGTGCCAATGGGTTCAGAAATTTGTCTGAAAAACAGCGACGAATGATGTTCTTTGACTTTCAGGGCCCAAAAGTCCTGCTTAAGGCTGAATTCCACGGTACTCTGGGCCTCCTAGCGCAAGCGGGGAGTATTTTTTGGATTCACGCGCTCGCCGCGAACAGTTTGAGTACTTACGGGTCCGACACGGACTCTGAATGACAAAATTATGATCGTTTTAGTGAACATCTGTCCATTCTATGGCAGTCCTTGAAAGTACTTCATTTTCTCGTGCGCTTTTTGCCTGATTGCCCCAAAATTTCTTGTCCTCTATAGAGGAGATATCATTTCCACATATATATTTACCGATGCGAGGAATGCCCTTTTGTTCTTGGCTTTCATGCGCATGAGTTACAGCATGCCATCCGGCGAAAACAAGGAGAATAAGGCATATAGCCGCTGGATTTTCTTCAATTTATGGCCAAATGAGATTGCCCGGAACACAGAACATCTGCAGAAAGGTACGTTTGTCATTACCAGGGGGGCTAATGTCTATAAGCAACATAATCTCTCGAATTTCCGTCAAAAGGAAGTGCCAATGGGTTCAGAAACTTGTCTGAAAAACTGCGACGAATGATGTTCTTTGACTTTCAGGGCCAAAAAGTCCTTCTTAAGGATGAATTTGAGGGTACTCCGGGCCTCCTGGCGCAAGCGAGGAGTAATTTTTGGATTCGCGTGCTCGCCGTGAACAGTTTGAGTACTTATGGGTCCGACACGGACTCCGAATGACAAAATTATGGCCGTTTTAGTGAACATATGTCCTTGAAAGTACTTAATTTTCTCGTGCGCTTTTTGCCAGATTGCCCCAAAATTTCTTGTGCTCTATAGAGGAGATATCGTTTCCACATACATATTGACCGATGCCAGGAATGCCCTTTTGTTCTTGGCTTTCACGCGCATGAGTTACAACATGCCATCCGGTGAAAACAAGGAGAAGTACTTATGGGTCCGACACGGACTACGAATGACAAAATTATGGCCGTTTTAGTGAACATCTGTCCTTTCAATGGCAGTCCTTGAAAGTACTTCATTTTCTCGTGCGCTTTTTGCCCGATTGCCCCAAAATTTCTTGTCCTCTATAGAGTAGATATCGTTTCCACATACATATTGACCGATGCGAGGAATGCCCTTTTGTTCTTGGCTTTCATGAGCATGAGTTACAAAGATGCCATCCCAAGAAAATAAGGAGAATAAGGCATATAGCCTTTGGATTTTCTTCAATTTATGGCCAAATGAGATCGCCCTGGATCACGAGCATCTTCAGAAAGGTACGTTTGTAATTACCTGGGGCTAATGTCTATAAGCAACATAATCTCTTGAATTTCCTTCAAAAGGAAGTGCCAATGGGTTCGTAAACTTGTGTGAAAATCGTGACGAATGATGTTCTTTGACTTTCGGGGCCAAAAAGTCCCGCTTAAGGATGGATTTGAGGTACTCGGGCATCTTTGGCGCAAGCGGGAGTATTTTTTCGATTCAGGTGCTCGCATGTGAGCAGTTTGAGTACTTATGGGTCCGACACGGACTCAATGACAAAATAATGGTCGTTTTAGTGAACATCGGTCCTTTCTATGTCCTTGAAAGTACTTCATTTTCTCGTGCGCTTTTGCGATTGCTCAAAATTTCTTGTCCTCTATAGAGGAGATATCGCTTCCACATACATATTGATCGATGCAGGGAATGCCCTTTTGTTCTTGGCATTTCACGCGCATGAGTTACAACATGCCATCCGTGAAAACAAGAAGTACTTATGGGTCCAACACGGACTACTTAATGACAAAATTATGGCCGCTTTAGTGAATATCCGTCCTTTCTATGGCGGTCCTTGAAAGTACTTCATTTTCTCGTGCGCTTTTTGCCCGATTGCCCCAAAATTTCTTGTCCTCTATAGAGTAGATATCGTTTCCACATACATATTGACCGATGCGAGGAATGCCCTTTTGTTCTTGGCTTTCATGAGCATGAGTTACAGCATGCCATCCGGCAAAAATAAGGAGAATAAGGCATATAGCCACTGGATTTTCTTCAATTTATGGCCAAATGAGATTGCCCGGATCACAGAGCATCTTCAGAAAGGTACGTTTGTAATTACTAGTGGGGCTAATGTCTATAAGCAACATAATCTCTTGAATTTCCTTCAAAAGGAAGTGCCAATGGGTTCAGAAACTTGTGTGAAAAACTGTGACGAATGATGTTCTTTGACTTTCAGGGCCAAAAAGTCCTGCTTAAGGCTGAATTTGAGGTACTCCGGGCATCCTGGCGCAAGCGGGGAGTATTTTCTGGATTCAGGCGCTCGCCGCGAGCAGTTTGAGTACTTATGGGTCCGACACGGACTCCGAATGACAAAATAATGGTCGTTTTAGTGAACATCGGTCCTTTCTATGGCAGTCCTTGAAAGTACTTCATTTTCTCGTGCGCTTTCTGCCTGATTGCCCGAAAATTTCTTGTCCTCTATAGAGGAGATATCGTTTCCACATACATATTGATCGATGCCAGGAATGCCCTTTTGTTCTTGGCATTCACGCGCATGAGTTACAACATGCCATCCGGCGAAAACAAGAAGTACTTATGGGTCCAACACGGACTACGAATGACAAAATTATGGCCGTTTTAGTGAATATCTGTCCTTTCTATGGCAGTCCTTGAAAGTACTTCATTTTCTCGTGCGCTTTTTGCCCAATTGCCCCAAAATTTCTTGTCCTCTATAGAGTAGATATCGTTTCCACATACATATTGACCGATGCGAGGAATGCCCTTTTGTTCTTGGCTTTCATGAGCATGAGTTACGGCATGCCATCCGGCAAAAATAAGGAGAATAAGGCATATAGCCGCTGGATTTTCTTCAATTTATGGCCAAATGAGATTGCCCGGATCACAGAGCATCTTCAGAAAGGTACGTTTGTAATTACTAGTGGGGCTAATGTCTATAAGCAACATAATCTCTTGAATTTCCTCCAAAAGGAAGTGCCAATGGGTTGAAACTTGTGTGAAAAACTATGATTTAATGATGTTCTTTGACTTTCGGGGCCAAAAGTCCTCGCTTAAGGCTGAATTTGAGGTACTCGGGCATCCTTGCGCAAGCGAGTATTTTTGGATTGAGGCCGCCATGAAAGCAGTTTGAGTACTTATGGGTCCGACACGGACTCCGAATGACAAAATAATGGTCGTTTTAGTGAACATCGGTCCTTTCTATGGCAGTCCTTGAAAGTACTTCATTTTCTCGTGCGCTTTCTGCCTGATTGCCCCAAAATTTCTTGCCCTCTATAGAGGAGATATTGTTTCCACATACATATTGACCGATGCCAGGAATGCCCTTTTGTTCTTGGCTTTCACGCGCATGAGTTACAACATGCCATCCGGCGAAAACAAGAAGTACTTATGGGTCCGACACGGACTACGAATGACAAAATTATGGCCGTTTTAGTGAACATCTGTCCTTTCTATGGCAGTCCTTGAAAGTACTTCATTTTCTCGTGCGCTTTTTTGATAGAGGCAGAGGTGTCCCGTCTTTCGATGAGATGGTGGATTTCGCTTTGGTGGAAGTCGACTTTGACGATCCGACTACGAACGTGCGAGGACGTCGCGCCTTAGCAATCGCTAAACCAACTCCGAGAGGTTATTGACCACGCCGGAGCACGATCAACGACCACGAGGGTCTATTTCTGCGAGCAAACGAAGAACAAGCAAGAAACTGAGATTGCAATCTGGATATTGCGAATATAAGATGAAAAGCTTTATTGATCAAGGTGGGGTTCTGTGGCGCTTTGTGCAGTCGTTGAACACAAACGGCACGTGAAGTTGCAGCTATGGCGAACTTTTGATCTAAACAAAACCCAAGTCTAAACGGTGCCCTAAGGGCTGTATATATGGAGGAAGAGGGGTGAATTTCGTGGCCCTTGGTGGAGGGGTCCAAACTAACCCTATCTCTTGTTTCCCACACATACGGACTCTAAAAATAGCCTATACTAATGTATTTCGAAATTACATGGGCCTGGCCCAATAATAAGGTGACGTAGCACCTAGAATAGCCTATGGACGAATATTATGAAGTGGCATCTTGTATATTTCGTCCAAGGCTTCATGCACTCATTATGGTGGCTTCAAAGTCCTGAAATCATCACTTGTAACTCCATTCTTGTCCCCTTGCGCATGCCATCATCTCCATGCTGGTTCTTGCTCCAATGTTCATCCTTCTCCAAGCTAGGCCCTACATTTGTAAGCAAAACAAATGTATCCAATTTAGGCAGCGTCATATTCTCATGAACATTAGAATCATTACCAAGAAACGAAAGTACGGTAATTTAGTTGGCGTCTTGTGAGCTCTAGTAATTGGTCCAAGTATGTATAGCGGCGGGGGCTGTGGGTGTAACAATGGTATTGATGTCCTCATCATCCTCCCTTCTTGAAATGAAGTCGTCCTCGACGGAAGTTCATCTTCCTCACCCAAATATGGCTTCAAATCTGCAATGTTAAAAGTGGGACTAACCCCAAAATCTGCAGCAGCTCAAGTTTATATGCATTATCATTTACTTTCTCCAACACCTTAAAGGACCATGAAGACGTGGCATTAGCTTTGATTTGCAAATCAGAAATCTATCTCACGCAAATGTAACCAAACAAGATCTCCTGTGCAAACACAACATGTTTTCTACCCTTATCTCCAAACAAGTTTATATTTAGCATTCATACGCTCAATGTTTTCCTTAGTTAACTCATGCATTTTAAAATCAATTCAGCACGTTCTTTAGCATCAAAATTAACCTTCTCCCAAGATGGAAGAGGCAACAAATCAATAGGTGCACGAGGTAGGAAACCATACACAACTTCAAAAGGGCACATCTTAGTAGTAGAATGCAATGAACGATTATAAGCAAATTCAATATGAGGCAAGCATTCCTCCCACATTTTCTTATTTTTCTTTAGAACAGCCCTAAGCATAGTAGACAATGTTCTATTGACTACTTCAGTTTGTCCATCGGTTTGGGGTGACAAGTAGTACTAAAAGCAGTTTAGTCCCCAACTTAGCCCATAAACATCTCCAAAAGTGGCTAAGAAATTTAGTATCACGATCTGAAACAATAGTATTTGGCACACCATGCAAGCGAATAATTTCACGAAAGAACAAATCAGCAACATTGACAAAGCATCATCGCTTTTATGACATGGTATAAAGTGTGCCATTTTGAGAATCTATCCACGACAACAAATATGCTATCCTCCCTTCTTTGTTCTAGGTAAACCTAAAACAAAGTCCATCGATATATCCTCCCAAGGAACACTAGGTGCATGTAAAGGCATATATAAACCATGAGGATTGAGTCGTGACTTAGCTTTTTGACATGTAGTGCAAAATGAGCAATAAAACGCTCAACATCCCGCCTCATCTTTGGCCAAAAGAAATGTGTAGCAAGTACGTCCTCCGTCTTCTTCACGCCAAAGTGTCCCATTAGTCCTCCTCCATGCGCCTCCTGCAACAACAAAAGACGAACGGAGCTAGCTGGAATGCATAGCTTGTTAGCACGAACACAAACCCATCATTAACGACAAACTTGTTCCATGTTCTTCCTTCTTTACAATTCTGCAATACATCTTTAAAATCAGCATCATGCACATATTGATCTTTGATGGTCTCCAAACCAAATATTTTGAAGTCAAGTTGTGAAAGCATAGTATAGCGACGAGACAATGCATCAGCAATAACATTTTCTTTACCCTTCTTGTGTTTAATGACATAAGGGAAAGTCTCAATGAATTCAACCCATTTAGCATGTCTACGATTCAGTTTAGCTTGACTTTTAATATGTTTCAAAGATTCATGATCGAGAATGTATAACAAATTCTTTGGGCCATAAATAATGTTGCCATGTTTCTAAAGTCCGAACAAGAGCATATAATTCTTTATCATAAGTAGAATAATTCAGACTAGGCCCACTCAATTTTTCGTAAAAGTATGCAACAGGTTTGCCATCTTGTAATAACACACCTCCTAATCCAATTCCACTAGCATCACATTCAAGCTCAAAAGTCTTAGTAAAATCAGGAAGTTGGAGTAAAGGAGCATGTGTCAACTTATCTTTCAACACCGTGAAGGCTTCTTCCCGTGCGGTACCCCAAACAAAAGGCACATCCTTCTTTGTAAGCTCATTGAGAGGTGCAGCAATGGTGCTGAAATCTCTCACAAAACGCCTATAGAAACCAGCGAGGCCAAGGAAACTCCTCACTTGTGTGACCGTTTTGGGCTGCGGCCAACTCTCAATAGCTTCAATCTTGGCTTTATCAACTTCAATTCCCCGTGGAGTAACAACATAGCCAAGAAAAGATACTCGGTCGGTGCAAAAGGTGCACTTCCCAAGGTTACCAAACAAACGTGCATCACGTAGAGCATTAAAAACAGCACGTAAATGTTCCAAATGTTCTTCCAAAGATTTGCTATAAATCAGTATATCATCAAAATAAACTACCACAAATCGTCCAATGAAAGCACGTAAAACTTCGTTCATTAATCTCATGAAAGTTAACCCAAAAGGCATGACTAACCACTCATATAATCCAAACTTAGTTTTAAATGCTGTTTTCCATTCATCTCCCAATTTCATACGAATTTGATGGTATCCACTACGCAAATCAACTTTGGAGAATATTGTAGAGCCACTCAATTCATCAAGCATATCATCTAGCCTAGGAATAGGGTGACGATAACGAATAGTAATATTATTGATGCCTCTACAATCAACACACATACGTGACGTACCATCCTTTTTCGGCACTAGAATAATAGGAACAGCACAAGGACTAAGGGATTCGCGTATATAACCTTTGTCGAGCAGCTCCTGACTTGACGATAATCTCCTTCGCCTCCTCTGGATTGGTGCGGTATGGTGCACGGTTGGGTAATGATGCACCGGAATTAAGTCAATTTGATGCTCAATCCTCGAATAGGTGGTAATCCGGTGTGGCACGCCTTGTGGAAAGGCGTCGCCGAACTCTCCGCAAAATGTTAGTGACAGCGAGGGGCAAAGAGGAAGGCACGTCCTCGAATGAAAATAATGCCTCTTTGCACACAAAAGCATAGCAAATAGATTTGCCAAAATCTAGCTCATCAATATCAGATTTGGTGGCAAGTAAACATGCACTTTTCAATTTAATTTGAAGCAACGATGAGATGGTTTATTATTAGTCTTCATGTGTTGCTCAAATTCTTTTGCCACAATCTGATTTTCACTCTTATTTTTCTCCTGTTTTGCTTTATTAGCTCTATTAATATCATCTTTCAAAATGGATTCAGAGTCATAGGAAGCAAAGTAATATTTTATCCTTATGAACAAGAGTATCTTGATTGTTTCTACCATGGTGTACATGAATTTTTATCAAATTGCCATGGTCTACCAAGTAACAAGGAACATGCTTGCATAGGTACCACATCACAATCAACATAATCAGCATATGTAGAGATACTAAAATGCACACGAACAAGACGTGTTACCTTCACCTTGCCGCTGTTGTTGAACCATTGGATGTAGTAAGGATGTGGATGTGGTCTTGTGGTGAGAGATAGCTTCTCCACCATCTCCATGCTAGCCAAGTTGTTGCAGCTCCCTCCATCTATGATGACGCTAATAGAACGTTCCTTCACAACTCCTTTGTATGGAACAAATTATGCCTCGATTTTGCTCAGCTTGTGTAACCTGCACACTCAAAACACGTTGAGCAACTAAACATTCATACTGTCAAGATCTTCAGCAGCCATGTATTGTGTCTCATGATCGTAATCATCTCCACCGTGTTCCTCATGTGTAATAAGAGCCAAAGTCTCCTCATCGTAGTCACTAGCGGACTCATACCCACCATCCTCAAGAGCAATCATCACACGCTGAGATTTGCATTCTTCAATAAAATGTCCTCTTCCCTTACAATGACGACAAATAATATCACTTGTGTGCCTGTTGGCGCCATGGAAGAAGAGCTCTGTGCAGGCCAGCGGTGTGCTCTTGGCAGATAGTGGTGGTTGTGCCTCGCTTTCTTGTATCACGGTTGGAGATGGCACCTAAAGGAGGTGATGGTGCAAAGGAAGTAGATGATGCACGTGGTGTCCATGATGAAGGTCGACCTGCGAGAAAAGTTAGTGCGGCGCCAATGCTCGTCGATCCTGCACTTCACGCTCAGCTTTACAAGCAAGATGGAATAAACAGTGATATTATTATAATCCTTATAGTCTAAAATGGTCTGAATCTCTATTTAATCCACCCGTAAAACGTGCAAGCATAGCTTCATTCTCCTCAACAATACCACATCTAATCAAGCCGTTTGTAATTCCCGATAATATTCTTCTACAGAATTTTTCCTTGTCTTAAACGCTGCAATTTTTGAAGTAATTCACGTTGATAATATGGTGGAACCCAACGAGCACGCATAGCAGTTTTCAAAGCAGCCCAAGTAGTGGAACAGATATAATCTACAATGTTCGACCACCAAACACATGCAAAGCTAGTGAAAGCACAAACACAGCGAGAACACGTCTCTCCTCGGGATATTGTAAACATGTAAATCGTTGTTCAGTTTCTAACTCCCAAGTAAGATATATATCAGAACATATCTACCCTCAAATGGTAAAATATTCAATTTCAGTTTAGGGAGATGGTCATGATCTCGCACTACTGGGGAGCCCTAGCATTGCCATTATTTGCATGTGGACGACCTGGTGGTTGTGGTGCTGGTGGTTGCGCGTAGTTCGATGTTGATCAACCTCATCCTCATAATCTCCCATATAATCATCCTCGTCGGTATCAAAGCAGCAGCAGAGCAGGAGCCAAAGAAGCACCAACAGCATGCTTGGCGGCACGAATTTTGTCCTGTCTCAATAGGAACACGCTGAGCTCGCCCATCTTGATTCGGAAGGGGCGAGTTGTTGTCGTTCGGAGAGGTGCGATAGGTGCAGCCGGCGGTGGTTGTGGAAAACGCGCGAGCAATTCATCAAACTTGCTATCAAGCTTTGTTTCAAACGCCTTCTCAATGCCATCTATCTTCTCCATGGCCTCGTCAAATCTGTTTACCACATCTTGCACCTGTCCACTCATCATTTGCTGAAATTTATCATGTAGCTGTTTGTTCGTCATGTTCTCCCAATCGGTCTCGTCGGATTGTGATCCCGCCATGGTTAGCAACAATAGAAACACACAAGAATATGATCCTATGGACTACTAACAAGAGGTGGTGGTGGGTGTCACAAATCCGTCAAGCAAATCTCAAATTCTTACCGTTCTTACCCAGAAGAAGCGGTGATCGGCAACCGTTGTAATCAAAACTCTCAAAGCTTGGATAGAGCGATTGCTGGGGAGAGTCAACGCACGACGTAGATGTATGTGGAGCTGGAAGGCTTATAATATGGTAGCAAAAGGGTCAAGAATAATCAAATCAGAGATGCAAAGTTGAATAAACGCTCAACGACGCAGATCAGGTCTTTGGTCCTAGGCTAGACCGTGCTAGAGACGCGAGCCTAGAACACTAATAAAATCACGGCGCCGCACGTAATCAAAGGAAAAGCACACTCAATTTTTTTCGCTCTTTTTTTTTTTTTTTTTTTTTTTTTTTTTTTTTGCTTTTTTTTTTGCGAAAAATCACTATAATGGCGAGTGTCTCAAAACTCTTCCTGTGTCAAATCGACGGGATGGGCACGAAATTTTTCGACCAAATTTTTTTTTTTTTTCGATTGCCGGACCCAAAAGCCGAAACGGGTCAAAAAACTTTCTATAACGGCGATCGCTCAATACGCTTAGAAACACCTAAAAATAGGATAGCCGAAAAATTTTTATCCGTGCGTTTTGGAAAATTTTGGGCCTAAACGGAGGGCCGAAAATTTTGGAAAATTTTTTATCCGTTTTTTTTTTTTTGAAACCAACCTCTTCTACGGACGGCAAAAGATTGCTGGAATCAAACCTACTCAGACAAGGAAACACGAATCGAAAACTAGATGGATCCGAAAACAAACCTAATATGCAAGGGACTCGGATTGGTGATGATATATGGCAGCGGTGGTGGTATATGGATACGGATTCAAGCGGTGGCGGTAAGCGGTGGTGGTATATGGATACGGATTTGAAGCGGTAAGTGCGGCGGCGCGTGACAACTTATGACCGAACTCAAACTCTAAAAGACTAGACTCTAAGACCAGAACTAGACACGACGATGCAACCGCAAATTCAACAATGCAAATACGTAAAAGATTATGCAAAGGCTCGATTGGTTCGGATAGGATGAACTAACCCTAATTTTTTTTGGCTTTTTCGTGGACTATAGGTATGAAGACAGACTCGATCTAAACTACGAAAATCTGTAAAATCTCACCGAGCAACACGGAAATCTGATACCACTTGATAGAGGCAGAGGTGTCCCGTCTTTCGATGAGATGGTGGATTTCGCTTTGGTGGAAGTCGACTTTGACGATCCGACTCTGAACGTGCGAGGACGCCGCGCCTTAGCAATCGCTAAACCAACTCCGAGAGGTTATTGACCACGCCGAGCACGATCAACCCGACCACGAGGGTCTATTTCCGCGAGCAAACGAAGAACAAGCAAGAAACCGAGATTGCAACTGGATATTGCGAATATAAGATGAAAAGCTTTATTGATCAAGGTGGGGTTCTGTGGCGCTTTGTGCGGTCGTTGAACACAAACGGCATGCCGGTTGCAGCTATGGCGAACTTTTGATCTAAACAAAACCCAAGTCTAAACGGTGCCCTAAGGGCTGTATATATGGAGGAAGAGGGGTGAATTTCGTGGCCCTTGGTGGAGGGGTCCAAACTAACCCTATCTCTTGTTTCCCACACATACGGACTCTAAAAATAGCCTATACTAATGTATTTCGAAATTACATGGGCCTGGCCCAATAATAAGGTGACGTAGCACCTAGAATAGCCTATGGACGAATATTATGAAGTGGCATCTTGTATATTTCGTCCAAGGCTTCATGCACTCATTATGGTGGCTTCAAAGTCCGAAATCATCACTTGTAACTCCATTCTTGTCCCCTTGCGCATGCCATCATCTCCATGCTGGTTCTTGCTCCAATGTTCATCCTTCTCCAAGCTAGGCCCTACATTTGTAAGCAAAACAAATGTATCCAATTTAGGCAGCGTCATATTCTCATGAACATTAGAATCATTACCAAGAAACGAAAGTACCGGTAATTTAGTTGGCGGCGTGAGCTCTAGTAATTGGTCCAAGATGTATAGCGGCAGGGCTGTGGGTGTAACAATGGTATTGATGTCCTCATCATTTTTGCCTGATTGCCCCAAAATTTCTTGTCCTCTATAGAGGAGATATCGTTTCCACATACATATTGACCGATGCGAGGAATGCCCTTTTGTTCTTGGCTTTCATGAGCATGAGTTACAGCATGCCATCCGGCAAAAATAAGGAGAATAAGGCATATAGCCACTGGATTTTCTTCAATTTATGGCCAAATGAGATTGCCCGGATCACAGAGCATCTTCAGAAAGGTACGTTTGTAATTACCAGTGGGGCTAATGTCTATAAGCAACATAATCTCTTGAATTTCCTTCAAAAGGAAGTGCCAATGGGTTCAGAAACTTGTGTCAAAAACTGTGACGAATGATGTTCTTTGACTTTCAGGGCCAAAAAGTCCTGCTTAAGGCTGAATTTGAGTTACTCCGGGCATCCTGGCGCAAGCGGGGAGTATTTTCTGGATTCAGGCGCTCGCCGCGAGCAGTTTGAGTACTTATTTGTGCGACACGGACTCCGAATGACAAAATAATGGTCGTTTTAGTGAACATCTGTCCTTTCTATGGCAGTCCTTGAAAGTACTTCATTTTCTCGTGCGCTTTCTGCCTGATTGCCCCAAAATTTCTTGTCCTCTATAGAGGAGATATCGTTTCCACATACATATTGACCGATGCCAGGAATGCCCTTTTATTCTTGGCTTTCACGCGCATGAGTTACAACATGCCATCCCTAAAAACAAGAAGTACTTATGGGTCCGACACGGACTACGAATGACAAAATTATGGCCGTTTTAGTGAACATCTGTCCTTTCTATGGCAGTCCTTGAAAGTACTTCATTTTCCCATTCGCTTTTTGCCTGATTGCCCAAAAATTTCTTGTCCTCTATAGAGGAGATATCGTTTCCACAAACATATTGACCGATGCGAGGAATTCCCTTTTGTTCTTGGCTTTCGTGCGCATGAGTTACAGCATGCCATCCGGCGAAAACAAGGAGAATAAGGCATATAGCCGCTGGATTTTCTTCAATTTATGGCCAAATGAGATTGCCCGGATCACAGAGCATCTTCAGAAAGGTACGTTTGTAATTACCAATGGGGCTAATGTCTATAAGCAACATAATCTCTTGAATTTCCTTCAAAAGGAAGTGCCAATGGGTTCAGAAACTTGTGTGAAAAACTGCGACGATTGATGTTCTTTGACTTTCAGGGCCAAAAAGTCCTGCTTAAGGCTGAATTTGAGGTACTCCGGGCATCCTGGCGCAAGCGGGGAGTATTTTTTGGATTCAGGCGCTCGCCGCGAGCAGTTTGAGTACTTATGGGTCCGACACGGACTCCGAATGACAAAATAATGGTCGTTTTAGTGAACATCTGTCCTTTCTATGGCAGTCCTTGAAAGTACTTCATTTTCTCGTATGCTTTACTTTGATTGCCTAAAATTTCTTGTCCTCTATAGAGGAGATATCGTTTCCACATACATATTGACCGATGCCAGGAATGCCCTTTTGTTCTTGGCTTTCATGCGCATGAGTTACAACATGCCATCCGGCGAAAACAAGAAGTACTTATGGGTCCGACAGTGACTACGAATGACAAAATTATGGCCGTTTTAGTGAACATCTGTCCTTTCTATGGCAGTCCTTGAATGTACTTCATTTTCCCATTCGCTTTTTGCCTGATTGCCCCAAAATTTCTTGTCCTCTATAGAGGAGATATCGTTTCCACATATATATTGACCGATGCCAGGAGTGCCCTTTTGTACTTGGCTTTCACGCGCATGAGTTACAGCATGCCATCCTGCGAAAAAAAGGAGAATAAGGCATATTGCCGTTGGATTTTCTTCAATTTACGGCCAAATGAGATTGCCCGGATCATAGAGCATCTGCAGAAAGGTACGTTTGTCCCTACCAGGGGGGCTAATGTCTATAAGCAACATAATCTGTCGAATTTCCTTCAAAAGGAAGTGCCAATGGGTTTAGAAACTTGTCTGAAAAACAGTGACAAATGATGTTCTTTTACTTTCAGGACCAAAAAGTCCTTCTTAAGGCTGAATTTGAGGGTACACCAGGCCTCCTGGCGCAAGCGGGGAGTATTTTTTAGATTTGCGCGCTCGCCGCGAGCAGTTTGAGTAATTATGGGTCCGACACGGACTCCGAATGACAAAATTATGACTGTTTTAGTGAACGTCTGTCCATTCTATGGCAGTCCTTGAAAGTACTTCATTTTCTCGTGTGCTTTTTGCCTAATTGCCCCAAAATTTCTTGTCCTCTATAGAGGAGATATCGTTTCCACATAAATATTGACCGATGCCAGGAATGCCCTTTTGTTCTTGGCTTTCACGCGCATGAGTTACAGCATGCCATCCGGCGAAGACAAGGAGAATAAGGCATATAGCCGCTGGATTTTCTTTAATTTACGGCTAAATGAGATTGCCCGGATCACAGAGCATCTGCAGAAAGGTACGTTTGTCATTACCTGGGGGGCTAATGTCCATAAGCAACATAATCTCTCGAATTTCCTTCAAAAGAAAGTGCCAATGGGTTCAGAAACTTGTCTGAAAAACAGCGACGAATGATGTTCTTTGACTTTCAGGGCCAAAAAGTCCTGCTTAAGGCTGAATTTGAGGGTACTCCGGGCCTCCTGGCGGAAGCGGGGAGTATTTTTTGGATTCGCGCGCTCACCACGAGCAATTTGAGTAGTTATGGGTCCGACACGGACTCCGAATGACAAAATTATGACCATTTTAGTGAACATCTGTCCATTCTATGACAGTCCTTGAAAGTACTTCATTTTCTCGTGCGCTTTTTCCCTGATTGCCCCAATATTTCTTGTCCTCTATAGAGGAGATATCGTTTCCACATATATATTGACCGATGCTAGGAATGCCCTTTTGTTCTTGGCTTTCACGCACATGAGTTACAGCATGCCATCCGGCGAAAAGAAGGAGAATAAGGCATATAGCCGCTGGATTTTCTTCAATTTACGGCCAAATGAGATTGCCCGGATCATAGAGCATCTGCAGAAAGGTACGTTTGTCCCTACCAGGGGGCTAATGTCTATAAGAACCATAATCTCTCGAATTTCCTTCAAAAGGAAGTGCCAATGGGTTCAGAAACTTGTCTGAAAAACATTGACGGATGATGCTCTTCGACTTTCAGGGCCAAAAAGTCCTGGTTAAGGCTGAATTTGAGGGTACTCCGGGCCTCCTGGCGGAAGCGGGAAGTATATTTTGGATTCGCGCGCTCGGCGCGAGCAGTTTGAGTACTTATGGGTCCGACACGGACTCCGAATGACAAAATTATGACCGTTTTGGTGAACATCTGTCCATTCTATGGCAGTCCTTGAAAGTACTCATTTTCTCGTGCGCTTTTTGCCTGATTGCCCCAATATTTCTTGTCCTCTATAGAGGAGATATCGCTTCCACATATATATTGACCGATGCCAGGAATGCCCTTTTGTTCTTGGCTTTCACGCACATGAGTTACAAAGATGCCATCCGGTGAAAACAAGGAGAATAAGGCATATAGTCGCTTGGATTTTCTTCAATTTACGGCCAAATGAGATTGCCCGGATCATAGAGCATCTGCAGAAAGGTACGTTTGTCCCTACCAGGGGGCTAATGTCTATAAGCAACATAATCTCTCGAATTTCCTTCAAAAGGAAGTGCCAATGGGTTCAGAAACTTGTGTGAAAAACAACAACGAATGATGATCTTTGACTTTCGGGGCCAAAAAGTCCTGCTTAAGGCTGAATTTGAGGATACTCCGGGCCTCCTGGTGGAAGCGGGGAGTACTTTTTTGGATTCGCGCGCTCGCCACGAGCAATTTGAGTACTTATGGCTCCGACACGGACTCTGAATGACAAAATTATGACCGTTTTGGTGAACATCTGTCCATTCTATGGCAGTCGTTGAAAGTATTTCATTTTCTCGTGCGCTTTTTGCCTGATTGCCCCGATATTTCTTGTCCTCTATAGAGGAGATATCGTTTCCACATATATATTGACCGATGCCAGGAATGCCCTTTTGTTCTTGGCTTTCACGCACATGAGTTACAGCATGCCATCCGGCGAAAACAAGGAGAATAAGGCATATAGCCGCTGGATTTTCTTCAATTTACGGCCAAATGAGACTGCACGGATCATAGAGCATCTGCAGAAAGGTACATTTGTCCCTACCAGGGGGCTAATGTCTATAAGCAACATAATCTCTCGAATTTCCTTCAAAAGAAAGTGCCAATGGGTTCAGAAACTTGTCTGAAAAACATAGACGAATGATGCTCTACGACTTTCAGGGCCAAAAAGTCCTGCTTAAGGCTGAATTTGAGGGTACTCCGGGCCTCCTAGTGGAAGCGGGAAGTATTTTTTGGATTCGCGCGCTCGGTGCGAGCAGTTTTAGTACTTATGGGTCCAACACGGACTCCGAATGACAAAATTATGACCGTTTTAGTGAACTGTCCATTCTATGGCAGTCCTTGAAAGTACTTCATTTTCTCGTGCGCTTTTTGCTCGACGCCCTAATATTTCTTGTCCTCTATAGAGGAGATATCGCTTCACATATATTGACCGATGGCAGGAATGCCCTTTTGTTCTTGGCTTTCAGCACATGAGTTACAAAGATGCCATCCGCAAAAAAGGAGAATAAGGCATATAGTCACTGGTTTTCTTCAATTTACGGCCAAATGAGATTGCCGGATCGAGAGCATCTGCAGAAAGGTACGTTTGTCCCTTCCAAGGGGCTAATGTCTATAAGCAACATAATCTCTCGAATTTTCTTCAAAAGGAAGTGCCAATGGGTTCGAAACTTGTCAAAAAAACAGAACGAATGATGTTCTTTGACTTTCGTGGACAAAAGTCCCGCTTAAGGCTGAATTTGAGGGTACTCCGGGCCTCTGGCGGAAGCGGAAGTATTTTTGATTCGCAGGCGGCGCATGAAAGCAGTTTGAGTACTTATGGGTCCGACACGGACTCGAATGACTAAATTATGACCGTTTTAGTCAACATTTGTCCATTCTATGGCGTCTTTGAAAGGATTTCATTTCTTCGCTTTTGCCGATTGCCCCAAAATTTCTTGTCCTCTATAGAGCAGATATCATTTCCACATATATATTAACTGATGCTAGGAATGCCCTTTTGTTCTTGGCTTTCACGCGCATGAGTTACAGCATGCCATCCTGCGAAAACAAGGAGAATAAGGCATATAGCCGCTGGATTTTCTTCAATTTACGGCCAAATGAAATTGCCCGGATCATAGAGCATCTACATAAAGGTACGTTTGTCCCTACCAGGGGGTTAATGTCTGTAAGCAACATAATCTCTCGAATTTCCTTCAAAATGAAGTGCCAATGGGTTCAGAAACTTGTCTGAAAAACATCGACGGATGATGCTCTTCGACTTTCAGGGCCAAAAAGCCCTGCTTAAGGCTGAATTTGAGGGTACTCCGGGCCTCTTGGTGGAAGCGGGAAGTATTTTTTGGATTCGCGCACTCGGCGCGAGCAGTTTTAGTACTTATGGGTCCGACACGGACTCCGAATGATAAAATTATGACCGTTTTAGGTAACATCTATCCATTCTATGGCAGTCCTTGAAAGGACTTCATTTTCTCGTGCGCGCCCGGACGATCCGGACCCCGGCCCGGACGATCCGGCTAAATCGCCCAAGGACTCCCGAAGCTCAAACCCGAAGCTGGATCATCCGGACACAGGCCCGGATCATCCGGACACCGCCGGACGTCCGGACCGCCAGCCGAACATCCGGCCCGTCGCCGCCCCCAGCCGAGCCTCCAGCTCATCCGGGTCCCCAGTCGGATCATCCGGACCAGCCCAGATCATCCGGCCAGCGCCTGCGTGCGCGTGTTGGGCTGAGCCCATGTACCCCTTCGCCCCCAACTCTATATATAAGACCCCATCTCCTCACTTTGGGACTCAGCATTGGATTAGCTCATATTTGTGTGAGAGCCTTTGCTCATCCACTCGGTTACTTCACCCTGGAGATCGTGACCTCCTGAGAAGATCCTCAATGGATTCAAGACCCCTATCTAGGAAAGAACATCAAGGCCTCCTCTTGGAGATGAATGGTTCTTTGTATCCTTACCCTAGTTTACTATGTATCTTGTGGATCTCATGTGTGTATGTTGATCTAGCACTTGTGTGATCGATTCCTTGTTGGTTGAGTGATTCTCTCGCTTTCCCGTGTTTCCCCTCGCTTCCGCTGTTCTTCGTGGTTTCCTCCGTGAGGATCCCTCCAAACGGGAAAGATCGACGAATTAGGGTTCCACCCTACATCATATGGTATCATGAGCCACGTTGATCACGTTTTTGGAGCCCCTACCCCGTGTTTTCGAGCTTGATTTTGTTGTTTTCGTCCTAAAATCCGAAAATCCTCACAAAAATACCACCGAAATTTTTTGTGATTTGTTAGTTTTGATGATGTTTTGTTGTTTTTGATCCTTGGATTCGGTGTGTAACTCGTGGATCTTGCTTTTCCCCACCTTCTCCCCCTCAAAATCCACCAAAAATCCCCGAAATCGTCAAATTTCTCCCCGTTTTCGTGTTCTTCCCGAGCAGTTCCCGTGCGAAGTTGACCTGCCCGGATCATCCGGATTCCGACCCGGATCATCCGGACGCGTTCGGATCATCGTGCTCTGCCCGGATCATCCGCTTTCACGACGGTTGCAGTTCTGCAGTGCCCCTCCACCACCACCTCCACCTACACCTACATACCACCTCCCCACTCCAACCATCACCACTTCCACTTGCCAAAACCCCAAGACACAACCTCCGTACTACCATTCGAATTTGAGTTCGACAATTTGAGTGAGATTTCCGTGTCCTCTTGTGTTTCGGCTATTTAGGCGTGATGTGACATCAACAACAACGCCATTTTGGTCGGCTACTCATCTTCGCCATGAGACGGTAACCTCAACGACATCTTTGTCATACCTTGCAATTGCATTGATAACCATCATAGACCATCTTTGCGTTGCTTACCCATCGAGACTAGCCATTGAGTATTGCCGCAACGTGACTTGTGCACACTAGTTGCATACACCATATCATACATACCATCGTGGTGCATATCTCGAATCAACTTGTGTGTCACAAAGTTGTCATCGCATACACAATTGCTATCTTGGTTCGCAAAGTTTGCATAAGAAAAGAGCTCACAAGAGAAAGAGCCACTCAAGCTTTTAAGTAAAGAGGAAAGATAAGCAAAGAGCTTATAAGCAACAAGCATAGCATCATACAACATTAAGATTGTCATATAAGATCATCTTGGATCATTGCACCGAAATACCATACACATAGCATACTTGGGATAGAGATCGTTGCATTTTGCCTAGTAGGTTGTGCACAAGCTCCGTGATCCGCCTATTGTGCAATCGTGCTAGCGCCTCTCTCTAGTATTGTGCAACAAGAGCATTTTCGTGGATTCCACATTTTGGCTCACTTTTGGTTTGCACAATCCCATTTATCTATTTATGTGTGTGTTTCCGTGTACCACTACTTGCTTGGTCTACTTGTTGCATATGCTAATTTGCGAATCTTCTTCAACATTTTTGAGTCAAGCTAACGATTGCAATCAATTTTGTGCCACCATCCTAACCAAGCTCCACCAAAAGCTTTTACTTGTGTAGGTGTGAGAATCGACAAGGATCGGTACCAATAGTGCTATTTCATTGTCCGCATTTGAGTGAACTTGATTCATCTTCAACTTCGGTCAAAGGTACATTGGTATTCGTTCTTCTCCTTCTACCACTCACAATTTACTTGAAATGATGGATAGGCCAAGTTCTTCTACAAATCCACTCTTCATCGAGCAAGACGACGACATGTCATCATACGTCACCAAGAGCCACCTCTTTGCCGCACAACGAGCTCTCCATCAAGAGCAACAAGCAATGAGCTTAACGATCGACAACAAGCTCGACGCGCACAAGAAAGAGAATGATGCAAGAATGGACGAGCTCCGCGCCTTGTTGGTGAACCGGCGTCATTCTACTTCCTCACACTCAAGACGGAGCCACTCAAGTCGCCACTCCGACGACTCCTTCTCCGACTCAAGTACACCGTCATCAAACACTCTTCGACGAGCCGCGCGTCAAGACCGTCATGCATCTCGCAACCCGCTACACGACAAGAATCTCCAAGAGCAAGCTGATGAAGAAGCTCCTCGTCCTCAATCGAACCAAGTGGCGTTTGCTCAAGCTCAAGAACGACATCATCTTCGTCGCCAACAAGGACAAGAACGAGCGCGCCTACATCAAGAGCAACAAGACGCCGAGGCTCAACGTCTTCAACAACAACAACGAGAAGAACAAGCTCTTGAGGCGGAACGTGCCCTTCAAGCATCAAGTCGAAGCTATCGCCAACCGCAATCGCGAAAAGGCGCAATCAAGAGGAAGCCCTTCGAGAAGAAATACGAGAGGAACTACCATCCGCAAGGCGCAACGCCAAGCTCCACAATGATAGAGGCAAAGGTGTCCCGCCTTTCGATGAGATGGTGGATTTCGCTTTGGTGGAAGTCGACTTTGACGATCCGACTACGAAGCGGCGCGGACGCCACGCCTTAGCAATCGCTAAACCAACTCCGAGAGGTTATTGACCACACCGAGCATGATCAACCTGACCACGAGGGTATGTTTCCTGCGAGCAAACGAAGAACAAGCAAGAAACTGAGAATTGCAATCTGGATATTGCGAATATAAGATGAAAGCTTTATTGATCAAGGTGGGGTTCTGTGACGCCTTTGTCTGGTCGTTGAACACAAACGAAGTACGCGAAGTTGCAGCTATGGCGAACTTTTAATCTAAACAAAACCCCAAAGTCTAAACGGTGCCCTAAGGGCTGTATATATGGAGGAAAAGGGGGTGAATTTCGTGGCCCTTGGTGGAGGGGTCCGAAACTAACCCTATCTCTTGTTTCCCCACACATACGGACTCTAAAAATAGCCTATACTTATGTATTTCAAAATTACATGGGCCTGCCCAATAATAAGGTGACGCAGCACCTAGAATAGCCTCTAGACGAAATTTATGAAGTGGCATCTTGTATATTTCGTCCAAGGCTTCATGCACTCATTATGGTGGCTTCAAAGTCCTGAATCATCACTTGTAACTCCGTTCTTGTCCCCTTGCGCATGCCATCATCTCCATGCTTGTTCTTGCTCCAATGTTCATCCTTCTCCAAGCTAGGCCCTTCATTTGTAAGCAAAACAAATGTATCCAATTTAGACAAAGATCATATTCTCATGAACATTAGAATCATTACCAAGAAACGAAAGTACCGGTAATTTAGTTGGCGTCTTGAGCTCTAGTAATTGGTCCAAGATGTATAGCAGCAGGGCTGTGGGTGTAATAATGGTATTGATGTCCTCATCATCCTCCCTTCTTGAAATGAAGTCGCCCTCGACGGAAGTTCATCTTCCTCACCCAAATATGGCTTCAAATCTGCAATGTTAAAAGTGGACTAACCCCAAAATCTGCAGCAGCTCAAGTTTATATGCATTATCATTTACTTTCTCCAACACCTTAAAGGGACCAAAGCACATGGCATTAGCTTTGATTTTGCAAATCAGAAATCTATCCTCACGCAAATGTAACCAAACAAGATCTCCGGTGCAAACACAACATGTTTTCTACCCTTATCTCCAGAAGTTTATATTTAGCATTTATACGCTCAATGTTTTCCTTAGTTAACTCATGCATTTTTAAAATCAATTCAGCACGTTCTTTAGCATCAAAATTAACCTTCTCCAAGATGGAAGAGGCAACAAATCAATAGGTGCACGAGGTAGGAAACCATACACAACTTCAAAAGGGCACATCTTAGTAGTAGAATGCAATGAACGATTATAGGCAAATTCAATATGAGGCATGCATTCCTCCCACATTTTCTTATTATTCTTTAGAACAGCCCTAAGCATAGTAGACAATGTTCTATTGACTACTTCAGTTTGTCCATCGGTTTGGGGGTGACAAGTAGTACTAAAAGCAGCTTAGTCCCCAACTTAGCCCATAAACATCTCCAAAAGTGGCTAAGAAATTTAGTATCACGATCTGAAACAATAGTATTTGGCACACCATGCAAGTTTAATAATTTCACGAAAGAACAAATCAGCAACATTAATAGCATCATCGCTTTTATGACATGGTATAAAGTGTGCCATTTTCGAGAATCTATCCACGACAACAAGTATGCTATCCTCCCTTCTTTGTTCTAGGTAAACCTAAAACAAAGTCCATAGATATATCTTCCCAAGGAACACTAGGTACAGTGCAAAGGCATATATAAACCATGAGGATTGAGTCGTGACTTAGCTTTTTGACATGTAGTGCAGCGAGCAAGAAACGCTCAACATCCCGCCTCATCTTTGGCCAAAAGAAATGTGTAGCAAGTACGCCCTCCGCCTTCTTCACGCCAAAGTGTCCCATTAGTCCTCCTCCATGTGCCTCCTGCAACAACAAAAGACGAAGCGAAGCTAGCTGGAATGCATAGCTTGTTAGCACGAACACAAATCCATCATTAACGACAAACTTGTTCCATGTTTTTCTTCATTACAATTCTGCAATACATCTTTAAAATCAGCATCATGCACATATTGATCTTTGATGGTCTCCAAACCAAATATTTTGAAGTCAAGTTGTGAAAGCATAGTATAGCGACGAGACAATGCATCAGCAATAACATTTTCTTTACCCTTCTTGTGTTTAATGACATAAGGGAAAGTCTCAATGAATTCAACCCATTTAGCATGTCTACGATTCAGTTTAGCTTGATTTTTATATGTTTCAAAGATTCATGATCAGAATGTATGACAAATTCTTTGGGCCATAAATAATGTTGCCATGTTTCTAAAGTCCGAACAAGAGCATATAATTCTTTATCATAAGTAAAATAATTCAGACTAGGCCCACTCAATTCTTCAGAAAAGTATGCAACAGGTTTGCCATCTTGTAATAACACACCTCGTAATCCAATTCCACTAGCATCACATTCAAGCTCAAAAGTCTTATTAAAATCAGGAAGTTGGAGTAAAGGAGCATGTGTCAACTTATCTTTCAACACTGTGAAGGCTTCTTCCTGTGCGGTACCCCAAACAAAAGGCACATCCTTCTTTGTAAGCTCATTGAGAGGTGCAACAATGGTGCTGAAATCTCTCACAAAACGCCTATAGAATCCAGCGAGGCCAAGAAAACTCCTCACTTGTGTGACCGTTTTGGGCCTGCCAAACTCTCAATAGCTTCAATCTTGGCTTTATCAACTTCAATTCCCTGTGGAGTAACAACATAGCCAAGGAAAGACACTCGGTCGGTGCAAAAGGTGCACTTCCCAAGGTTACCAAACAAACGTGCATCACGTAGAGCAATAAAAATAGCACGTAAATGTTCCAAATGTTCCTCCAAAGATCTGCTATATATCAATATGTCATCAAAGTAAACTACCACAAATCGTCCAATGAAAGCACGTAAAACTTCGTTCATTAATCTCATGAAAGTACTAGGTGCATTAGTTAACCCAAAAGGCATGACTAAGCACTCATATAATCCAAACTTAGTTTTAAATGCTGTTTTCCATTCATCCCCCTATTTCATACGAATTTGATGGTATCCACTACGCAAATCAACTTTGGAGAATATTGTAGAGCCACTCAATTCATCAAGCATATCATCTAGCCTAGGAATAGGATGACGATAACTAATAGTAATATTATTAATGCCTCTACACTCGAATTTTCTTCAAAAGGAAGTGCCAATGGGTTGAAACTTGTCCTAAAAACAGAACGAATGATGTTCTTTGACTTTCGAGGACAAAAAGTCCCGCTTAAGGCTGAATTTGAGGGTACTCCGGGCCTCTGGCGGAAGCGGAAGTATTTTTGATTCATACGCTCGGCCTGGAAAGCAGTTTGAGTACTTATGGGTCTGACACGGACACCGAATGACGAAATTATGACCGTTTTAGTCAACATTTGTCCATTCTATGGCAGTCTTTGAAAGGATTTCATTTTCTCGTCTGCTTTTTGCCTGATTGCCCCAAAATTTCTTGTCCTCTATAGAGCAGATATCATTTCCACATATATATTAACTGATGCTAGGAATGCCCTTTTGTTCTTGGCTTTCACGCGCATGAGTTACAAAGATGCCATCCTGAAAACAAGGAGAATAAGGCATATATAGCTGGATTTTCTTCAATTTACGCCAAATGAAATTGCGGATCATAGAGCATCTACATAAAGGTACGCTTGTCCCTACCAGGGTTAATGTCCTAAGCAACATAATCTCTCAATTTCCTTCAAATGAAGTGCCAATGGGTTCGAAACTTGTCCGAAAAACATCGACGGATGATGCTCTTGACTTTCGGGGCAAAAAGCCCCGCTTAAGGCTGAATTTGAGGGTACTCCGGGCCTCTTGGTGGAAGCGGGAAGTATTTTTTGGATTCGCGCACTCGGCGCGAGCAGTTTTAGTACTTATGGGTCCGACACGGACTCCGAATGATAAAATTATGACCGTTTTAGGTAACATCTATCCATTCTATGGCAGTCCTTGAAAGGACTTCATTTTCGTCGTCTTGCGCCGGACGATCCGGACCCGGCCAGACGACGGCCAAATCGCCCAAGGACTCCCGAAGCTCAAACCCGGTTGGATCATCCGGACACAGGCCGGATCATCCGGATTTCCGCCAGACGTCCGGACCGCCACCAACATCCGCCCGTCGCCGCCCCCACCGAGCCTCCGGCTCATCGGGTCCCGATCGGATCATCCGGACCAGCCCAGATCATCCGGCCAGCCACAGGCGCGTGTTGGCTGAGCCCATGTACCCCTTCGCCCCCAACTCTATATATAAGACCCCATCTCCTCACTTTGGGACTCAGCATTGGATTAGCTCATATTTGTGTGAGAGCCTTTGCTCATCCACTCGGTTACTTCACCTCGGAGATCAGGACCTCCTCGGAGAAGATCCCTCAGCGGATTCAAGACCCCTATCTAGGAAAGAACATCAAGGCCTCCTCTTGGAGATGAATGGTTCCTTTGTATCCTTACCCTAGTTTACTATGTATCTTGTGGATCTCATGTGTGTATGTTGATCTAGCACTTGTGTGATCGATTCCTTGTTGGTTGAGTGATTCTCTCGCTTTTCCCGTGTTTCCTCGCTTGCTTAAGCGTGTTCTTCGTGTTTCCTCGTGAGGATCCCTCCAAACGGGAAAGATCGGCTAATTAGGGTTCCACCCTACATCATATGGTATCATGAGCCACGTTGATCACGCTTTTTGGAGCCCCTACCCGTGTTTTCGAGCTTGATTTTGTTGTTTTCGTCCTAAAATCCGAAAATCCTCACAAAAATACCACCGAAATTTTTTGTGATTTGTTAGTTTTGATGATGTTTTGTTGTTTTTGATCCTTGGATTCGGTGTGTAACTCGTGGATCTTGCTTTTCCCCACCTTCTCCCCTCAAAATCCACCAAAATCCCCTCAAATCGCCAAATTTCTCCCGCTTCGTGTTCTTCCCGAAAGTTCCCGCATGAAGTTGACCTGCCCGGATCATCCGGATTCACCCGATCATCCGGACGTGCCGGATCATCGTGGCCCTGGCCGGATCATCCGCTCACGACGGCTGCAGATTCTGCAAGGCCCCTCCACCACCACCTCCACCTACACCTACATACCACCTCCCCACTCCAACCATCACCACTTCCACTTGCCAAAACCCCAAGACACAACCTCCGTACTACCATTCGAATTTGAGTTCGACAATTTGAGTGAGATTTCCGTGTCCTCTTGTGTTTCGGCTATTTAGGCGCGGTGTGACATCAACAACAAACGCTCATTTTGGTCGGCTACTCATCTTCGCTACAGACGGTAACCTCAACGACATCTTTGTCATACCTTGCAATTGCATTGATAACCATCATAGACCATCTTTTGCGTTGCTTACCCATCGAGACTAGCCATTGAGTATTGCCGGCAACGTGACTTGTGCACACTAGTTGCATACACCATATCATACATACCATCGTGGTGCATATCTCGGAATCAACTTGTGTGTCACAAAGTTGTCATCGCATACACAATTGCTATCTTGGTTCGCAAAGTTTGCATAAGAAAAGAGCTCACAAGAGAAAGAGCCACTCAAGCTTTTAAGTAAAGAGGAAAGATAAGCAAAGAGCTTATAAGCAACAAGCATAGCATCATACAACATTAAGATTGTCATATAAGATCATCTTGGATCATTGCACCTCAAATACCATACACATAGCATACTTGGGATAGAGATCGTTGCATTTTTGCCTAGTAGGTTGTGCACAAGCTCCTGATCCGCCTATTGTGCAATCGTGCTAGCGTCTCTCTAGTATTGTGCAACAAGAGCATTTTCGTGGATTCCACATTTTGGCTCACTTTTGGTTTGCACAATCCCATTTATCTATTTGCGTGTGTGTTTCGTGTACCACTACTTGCTTGGTCTACTTGTTGCATATGCGAATTTGCGAATCTTCTTCAACATTTTGAGTCAAGCTTAACGATTGCAATCAATTTTGTGCCACCATCCTAACCAAGCTCCACCAAAAGCTTTTACTTGTGTAGGTGTGAGAATCGACAAGGATCGGTACCAATAGTGCTATTTCATTGTCCGCATTTGAGTGAACTTGATTCATCTTCAACTTCGGTCAAAGGTACATTGGTATTCGTTCTTCTCCTTCTACCACTCACAATTTACTTGAAATGATGGATAGGCCAAGTTCTTCTACAAATCCACTCTTCATCGAGCAAGACGACGACATGTCATCATACGTCACCAAGAGCCACCTCTTTGCCGCACAACGAGCTCTCCATCAAGAGCAACAAGCAATGAGCGAACGCATCGACAACAAGCTCGACGCGCACAAGAAAGAGAATGATGCAAGAATGGACGAGCTCCGCGCCTTGTTGGTGAACCGGCGTCATTCTACTTCCTCACACTCAAGACGGAGCCACTCAAGTCGCCACTCCGACGACTCCTTCTCCGACTCAAGTACACCGTCATCAAACACTCTTCGACGAGCCGCGCGTCAAGACCGTCATGCATCTCGCAACCCGCTACACGACAAGAATCTCCAAGAGCAAGCTGATGAAGAAGCTCCTCGTCCTCAATCGAACCAAGTGGCGTTTGCTCAAGCTCAAGAACGACATCATCTTCGTCGCCAACAAGGACAAGAACGAGCGCGCCTACATCAAGAGCAACAAGACGCCGAGGCTCAACGTCTTCAACAACAACAACGAGAAGAACAAGCTCTTGAGGCGGAACGTGCCCTTCAAGCATCAAGTCGAGCTATCGCCAACCGCAATCGCGAAAGGCGCAATCAAGAGGAAGCCCTTCGAGAAGAAATACACGAGAGGAACTACCATCCGCGTGCGCAACGTCAAGCTCCACAATGATAGAGGCAAAGGTGTCCCGTCTTTCGATGAGATGGTGGATTTCGCTTTGGTGGAAGTCGACTTTGACGATCCGACTACGAGCGTGCGAGGACGTCACGCCTTAGCAATCGCTAAACCAACTCCGAGAGGTTATTGACCACACCGGAGCATGATCAACCTGACCACGAGGGTATGTTTCCTGCGAGCAAACGAAGAACAAGCAAGAAACTGAGAATTGCAATCTGGATATTGCGAATATAAGATGAAAGCTTTATTGATCAAGGTGGGGTTCTGTGACGCCTTTGTCTGGTCGTTGAACACAAACGAAGTACGCGAAGTTGCAGCTATGGCGAACTTTTAATCTAAACAAAACCCAAAGTCTAAACGGTGCCCTAAGGGCTGTATATATGGAGGAAAAAGGTGAATTTCGTGGCCCTTGGTGGAGGGTCCAAACTAACCCTATCTCTTGTTTCCCCACATACGGACTCTAAAAATAGCCTATACTTATGTATTTCAAAATTACATGGGCCTGCTCAATAATAAGGTGACGCAAAGACCTAGAATAGCCTCTAGACGAAATTTATGAAGTGGCATCTTGTATATTTCGTCCAAGGCTTCATGCACTCATTATGGTGGCTTCAAAGTCCTGAAATCATCACTTGTAACTCCGTTCTTGTCCCCTGCGCATGCCATCATCTCCATGCTTGTTCTTGCTCCAATGTTCATCCTTCTCCAAGCTAGGCCCTTCATTTGTAAGCAAAACAAATGTATCCAATTTAGACAACATCATATTCTCATGAACATTAGAATCATTACCAAGAAACGAAAGTACCGGTAATTTAGTTGGCGTGCGTGAGCTCTAGTAATTGGTCCAAGATGTATAGCAGCAGGGCTGTGGGTGTAATAATGGTATTGATGTCCTCATCATCCTCCCTTCTTGAAATGAAGTCGCCCTCGACGGAAGTTCATCTTCCTCACCCAAATATGGCTTCAAATCTGCAATGTTAAAAGTGGGACTAACCCCAAAATCTGCAGGCAGCTCAAGTTTATATGCATTATCATTTACTTTCTCCAACACCTTAAAGGGACCAAGCAGCACATGGCATTAGCTTTGATTTGCGCAAATCAGAAATCTATCCTACGCAAATGTAACCAAACAAGATCTCCGGTGCAAACACAACATGTTTTCTACCCTTATCTCCAAAGAAGTTTATATTTAGCATTTATCGCCAATGTTTTCCTTAGTTAACTCATGCATTTTTAAAATCAATTCAGCACGTTCTTTAGCATCAAAATTAACCTTCTCCCAAGATGGAAGAGGCAACAAATCAATAGGTGCACGAGGTAGGAAACCATACACAACTTCAAAAGGGCACATCTTAGTAGTAGAATGCAATGAACGATTATAGGCAAATTCAATATGAGGCAAGCATTCCTCCCACATTTTCTTATTATTCTTTAGAACAGCCCTAAGCATAGTAGACAATGTTCTATTGACTACTTCGGTTTGTCCATCGGTTTGGGGTGACAAGTAGTACTAAAAAGCAGTTTAGTCCCCAACTTAGCCCATAAACATCTCCAAAAGTGGCTAAGAAATTTAGTATCACGATCTGAAACAATAGTATTTGGCACACCATGCAAGCGTTAATAATTTCACGAAAGAACAAATCAAGAACATTAATAGCATCATCGCTTTTATGACATGGTATAAAGTGTGCCATTTTGAGAATCTATCCACGACAACAAATATGCTATCCTCCCTTCTTTGTTCTAGGTAAACCTAAAACAAAGTCCATAGATATATCTTCCCAAGGAACACTAGGTACGGCAAAGGCATATATAAACCATGAGGATTGAGTCGTGACTTAGCTTTTTGACATGTAGTGCATTGAAAGCAAAACGCTCAACATCCCGTCTCATCTTTGGCCAAAAGAAATGTGTAGCAAGTACGTCCTCCGTCTTCTTCACGCCAAAGTGTCCCACTAGTCCTCCTCCATGTGCCTCCTGCAACAACAAAAGACGAACGAAGCTAGCTGGAATGCACAGCTTGTTAGCACGGAACACAAATCCATCATTAACGACAAACTTGTTCCATGTTTTTTCTTCATTACAATTCTGCAATACATCTTTAAAATCAGCATCATGCACATATTGATCTTTGATGGTCTCCAAACCAAATATTTTGAAGTCAAGTTGTGAAAGCATAGTATAGCGACGAGACAATGCATCAGCAATAACATTTTCTTTACCCTTCTTGTGTTTAATGACATAAGGGAAAGTCTCAATGAATTCAACCCATTTAGCATGTCTCACGATTCAGTTTAGCTTGACTTTTATATGTTTCAAAGATTCATGATCGTAATGTATAACAAATTCTTTGGGCCATAAATAATGTTGCCATGTTTCTAAAGTCCAACAAGAGCATATAATTCTTTATCATAAGTAAAATAATTCAGACTAGGCCCACTCAATTCTTCGTAAAAGTATGCAACAGGTTTGCCATCTTGTAATAACACACCTCTAATCCAATTCCACTAGCATCACATTCAAGCTCAAAAGTCTTATTAAAATCAGGAAGTTGGAGTAAAGGAGCATGTGTCAACTTATCTTTCAACACTGTGAAGGCTTCTTCCTGTGCGGTACCCCAAACAAAAGGCACATCCTTCTTTGTAAGCTCATTGAGAGGTGCAACAATGGTGCTGAAATCTCTCACAAAACGTCTATAGAATCCAGCGAGGCCAAGAAAACTCCTCACTTGTGTGACCGTTTTGGGCTGCGGCCAAATCTCAATAGCTTCAATCTTGGCTTTATCAACTTCAATTCCCTGTGGAGTAACAACATAGCCAAGGAAAGACACTCGGTCGGTGCAAAAGGTGCACTTCCCAAGGTTACCAAACAAACGTGCATCACGTAGAGCAATAAAAATAGCACGTAAATGTTCCAAATGTTCCTCCAAAGATCTGCTATATATCAATATGTCATCAAAGTAAACTACCACAAATCGTCCAATGAAAGCACGTAAAACTTCGCTCATTAATCTCATGAAAGTACTAGGTGCATTAGTTAACCCAAAAGGCATGACTAACCACTCATATAATCCAAACTTAGTTTTAAATGCTGTTTTCCATTCATCCCCTATTTCATATGAATTTGATGGTATCCACTACGCAAATCAACTTTGGAGAATATTGTAGAGCCACTCAATTCATCAAGCATATCATCTAGCCTAGGAATAGGATGACGATAACGAATAGTAATATTATTAATGCCTCTACAATCAACACACATACGCCGATGTACCATCCTTTTCGCACTAGAATAATAGGAACATCACAAGGACTAAGGGATTCGCGTATATAACCTTTGTCGAGAAGCGCTTGTACTTGACGATAATCTCCTTCGTCTTCTCTGGATTGGTACGGTATGGCGACGGTTTATAATGAAGCACCGAATTAAGTCAATCTGATGCTTAATCCTCGAATAGGTGGTAATCCGGTGGCACGCCTTGTGGAAAGACGTCGGCGAACTCATGCAAAATGTTAGTGACAAGAAAGGCAAAGAGGAAGGCACGTCCTCGAATGAAAATAATGCCTCTTTGCACACAAAAGCATAGCAAACAGATTTGCTAAAATCTAGCTCATCAATATCGATTTAGTGGCAAGTAAAACATGCACTTTTCAATTTAATTTCAAAAGCAACACTAGATGGTTTACTATTAGGCTTCATATGTTGCTCAAATTCTTTTGCCACAATCTGATTTTCACTCTTATTTTTTCCCTGCTTTTGCTTTATTAGCTCTATTAATATCATCTTTCAAAATGGACTCGAGAGTCATAGGAAGCAAAGTAATATTTTTATCCTTATGAACAAGAGTATACTGATTGTTTCTACCATGGTGTATAGAATTTTATCAAATTGCCATGGTCGACCAAGTAATAAGGAACATGCTTGCATAGGTACCACATCACAATCAACATAATCAAGATATGTAGAGATACTAAAATGCACACAAACAAGACGTGTTACCTTAACCTTGCCATTTGTTGTTGAACCATTGGATGTAGTAAGGATGTGGATGTGGTCTTGTGGTGAGAGATAGCTTCTCCACCATCTCCATGCTAGCCAAGTTGTTGCAGCTCCCTCCATTTAGATGACGCGAATAGAACGTTCCTTCACAACAAGCTTTGTATGAAACAAATTATGCCTCTGATTTTGCTCACCTTGTGTAACCTGCACACTCAAAACACATTGAGCAACTAAACATTCATACCTGTCAGCATCTTCAGCAGCCATGTATTGTGTCTCATGATCAGAATCATCTCCACCGTGTTCCTCATGTGTAATAAGAGCCAAAGTCTCCTCATCATAGTCACTAGCGGACTCATACCCACCATCCTCAAGAGCAATCATCACACATCGAGATTTGCATTCTCTCATAAAATGTCCTCTTCCCTTACAACGACGACAAATAATATCACTTGTGTGCCCTGCTGACGCCCATGGAAGAAGAAGAACTGTGCAGGCAGCCCAAAGCAGTGTGCTCTTGGCGATAGTGGTGGTTGTTCACGCTTTCTTGTATCACGGTTGGAGGTGGCACCAAGGAGGTGATGGTGCAGAGAAGTAGATGATGCACGTGGTGTCCATGATGAAGGTCGACCTGCGAGAAAAGTTAGTGCCGCCAATGCACATCGATCCTCGCACTTCACGCTCAGCTTTACAAGCAAGATGGAATAAACGAAGTGATATTATTATAATCCTTATAGTCTAGAATGGTCTGAATCTCTCTATTTAATCCACCCGTAAAACGTGCAAGCATAGCTTCATTCTCCTCAATAATACAACATCTAATCAAGCCGGTTTGTAATTCCCGATAATATTCTTCACGAATTTTTCCTTGTCTTAAGCGCTGCAATTTTTGAAGTAATTCACGTTGATAATATGGTGGAACCCAACGAGTATGCATAGCAGTTTTCAAAGCAGCCCAAGTAGCTGGAACAGGATATAATCTACAATGTTGGACCACCAAACACATGCAAAGCTAGTGAAAGCACAAACAAAGCAGCAGAACACGTCTCTCCTCGGGATATTGTAAACATGTAAATCGTTGTTCAGTTTCTAACTCCCAAGTAAGATATATATCAGGAACATATCTACCCTCAAATGGTGGAATATTCAATTTCAGTTTAGGAGATGGTCATGATCTCGCACTGAGGGGGAGCCCTAACATTGCCATTATTTGCATGTGGACGACACGGTGGTTGTGGTGCTGGTGGTTGCACGTAGTTCGATGTTGATCAACCTCATCCTCGTAATCGCCCACATACTCATCATCCTCCTCGGTACCAGCAGCAGCAGTAGCAGGAGCCAAAGAAGCACCAACAGCAGAGTGGCGGCGGCACCAGAATTTTGTCTCGCTCAATAGGAACACGCCGAGCTCGCCCATACCGATTCGAAGGGGCGTAGTTGTTGTCGTTCAGAGGTGCGATAGGTGCAGCGGCGGTGGTTGTGGAAAACGCACGAGCAATTCATCAAACTTGTTATCAAGCTTTGTTTCAAACATCTTCTCAATGCCATCTATCTTCTCCATGGCCTCGTCAAATCTGTTTAGCACATCTTGCACCTGTCCACCATCATTTGCTGAAATTTATCATGTAGCTGTTTGTTCGTCAGTTCTCCCAATCACCTCTCATCGACTTGTGATCCGCCATGGTTAGCAACAATAGAAACACACAAGAATATGATCCTCATGAGACTACTAACAAGAGGTGGTGGTGGGTGTCACAAACCGTCAAGCAAATCTCAAATTCTTACCAGTTCTTACCCAGAAGCGGTGATCGCAACCGTTGTAATCAAAACTCTCAAAGCTTGGATAGAGCGATTGCTGTGGAGAGTCAAACGCATCGACGTAGATGTATGTGGAGCTGGGAAGGCTTATAATATGGTAGCAAAAGGGTCAAGAATAATCAATTCGAGAGATGCAAAGTTGAATAAACGCCAACGACGGCAGTCTGATGTTGGTCCTAGGCTAGACCGTGCTAGAGACACGAACCTAGAACACTAACAAAATCACGGGCTGCACGTAAACAAGGGAGGAGCACACAATGATTTTTTTTCTTTTTTTCACTTTTTTGCACTTTTTTTCCTCTTTTTTGCTTGCGCAACAAATTTTTTCGAAAAAGTCTACAAATGGTCTAAAAACTGCCTAGCCAGAATTTTCGGACTTAGTTTTTTTTTTGAAACTGGAACTATTTTCTCTCTGCGGATGGCTCGAAGTTCGAGTCCTTCTCTGTCACGACTCGGAGTATCGCGTGATCCGAAATCGAGAACAATGCAACAATTATCGGACTCGGACTAGGACTGGTGGCGGAGATGAATCTGGTGGAACTCGGACTGGTGGCGGAGATGAATCTGTGGAACTCGGGACTGGTGGCGGAGATGAATCTGGTGGAACTCGGACAAGTGGCGGATATATGTTGCGGGTGAACTCGGATTGGCGTGATGGCGGCGGATATGTGGTGGCGATATGGATTCGGATTAGCGGTGATGATGCGGTGGTGATATATGGGCGGCGACGTGACAACTCGTGAGCGTAACTTCAAACTCTAAAAGACTAGACGCTAAGACCAGCAACTTGACACGCACGATGCAACCGCAAATTCAACAAAGCAAATACGAAAAGATTATGCAAAGGCTCGATTGGTTCTGGATGGGATGAACTAACCCTAATTTTTTTGGCTTTTTCGTGGACTATAGGTATGCGTAACAGACTCGATCTAAACTATGAAAACTGTAAAATCTCACCGAGCAACACGAAATCGATACCACTTGATAGAGGCAAAGGTGTCCCGTCTTTCGATGAGATGGTGGATTTCGCTTTGGTGGAAGTTGACTTTGACGATCGACTACAAGCGCGAGGACGCCGCGCCTAGCAATCGCTAAACCAACTCCGAGAGGTTATTGACCACGCCGAGCACGATCAACGACCACGAGGGTCTGCTTCCTGCGAGTAAACGAAGAACAAGCAAGAAACTGAGAATTGCAATCTGGATATTGCGAATATAAGATGAAAGCTTTATTGATCAAGGTGGGGTTCTGTGGACGCTTTATGCAGTCGTTGAACACAAACGGCACGCGGGTTGCAGCTATGGCGAACTTTTAATCTAAACAAAACCCCAAAGTCTAAACGGTGCCCTAAGGGCTGTATATATGGAGGAAAAGGGGTGAATTTCGTGGCCCTTGGTGGAGGGGTCCAAACTAACCCTATCTCTTGTTTCCACACATACGGACTCTAAAATAGCCTATACTTATGTATTTCGAAATTACATGGGCTTGGCCCAAAAATAAGGTGACGCAGCACCTAGAATAGCCTCTGACGAAATTTATGAAGTGGCATCTTGTATATTTCGTCCAAGGCTTCATGCACTCATTATGGTGGCTTCAAAGTCCCGAAATCATCACTTGTAACTCCGTTCTTGTCCCCCTCATACCGCCATCATCTCCATGCTTGTTCTTGCTCCAATGTTCATCCTTCTCCAAGCTAGGCCCTTCATTTGTAAGCAAAACAAATGTATCCAATTTAGGCAGCATCATATTCTCATGAACATTAGAATCATTACCAAGAAACGAAAGTACCTGGTAATTTAGTTGGCGTGCGCGAGCTCTAGTAATTGGTCCAGTATGTATAGCAACAGGGGCTGTGGGTGTAACAATGGTATTGATGTCCTCATCACACAAGCTCCTCCACAAGATCCTCAAGCTCAACCTCAACCTCAAGGTCAACAAGAGCAAGTTGATCATGGACTTCCTCCACGCCAAGAGCAACATGAGCATGATTACCCTCCACGACAAGGGCATCATCATCACCATCACCCACAACACAATGAAGAGCAACGCTATGCCAAGCTCAAGTTCACAATGCCCAACTTCAATGGAAGCAATGATCCCAAAGAGTACCTCTCATGGGCATTGAAGGTCGACAAAATCTTTCGTTTGCACAACTATGAGGAAGAGAAGAAGATCGCTATGGCATCACTTGAGTTCCAAGACTATGTGCTCATATGGTGGGAACAAGTCCTTGAGCGCCGACAAGCAAGAGGTGAACCTCCAATCACCACTTGGGCTCAAATGAAGGATGTCATGAGAGCACGCTTTGTGCCCACCTACTACAACCATGATCTCTTCAAGAAGCTACAACTCCTCAAGCAAGGAACAAAGAGTGTTGAAGAATACTACAAAGAAATGGAGATTGCCATGATTCGAGCCAATGTCACGGAGGATGATGAGCAAACAATGGCACGATTCTTGAATGGCCTCAATCATCCCATCAAGAAGATCGCCGACTTCCAACCCTACTCCAACCTCATTGAGCTCGTGCATCAAGCTACAAAGGCGGAACGTCAAGTACAAGATGACTTCAAGTACGCCAAGTACTCCTCCAAGACATACGGCTTCTCCAACAACCAAGCTTCAACAACTACTCCAACTTCGACGTCAACCAAGCATTCTCCAAGCAACGACGACAAGTCAAGTTACAAGAAAACTTCTACAAGTTCAAGTCTTCCTCCTCCTACTACAAGCAACTCCAAGCCGCGTGCTTCATCATCTACTCCAACCGATGAGACCGTCAAGACAAGCTCCTTCAAGTGTTTTACTTGCGGCGGCCGAGGCCACAAGTCATATGAATGCACCAACAAGCGCACCATGATACTCAACGACGATGGTACCTACGACTCGATGAGTGAAGATGAAATAGACGCTATTGAGCAAGTAGCCATGCACCGGTGCATCAACAAGGAGGAAGATGATCAAGTCTTTTGATGAAGATACAAGCCCCGCTCTTGTTGTCTCCAAGGTCTTGACACTTCAACATAAACAAGAAGAAGACCAACGATGCCACATCTTCCACACAAAGGCCGGCATCAATGGACGATCCGTCAAGGTCATCATCGATGGAGGTAGTTGCCACAACTTGGCAAGCGAAGAACTATGCTCCAAGCTCCAATTGGTCAAGAAGAAGCATCCGCAACCCTACAAGGTTCAATGGCTAAGTGACTCCGGCACTATACGAGTTGAGCATACGGTCCAAGTATCCTTCAAAATCGGTGCATATGAGGACACTTTGGAGTGTGATGTGGTCCCAATGACCGTTTGCCACCTCCTCCTTGGTCGGCCATGGCAATTCGACCGTGGTGTCTACCACAATGGGCGTACAAACCACTATAGCTTCAAGATGAAAGGCAAAGAATATGTCCTACGACCCATGTCTCCTAGTCAAGTGATAGCCGATAAACAAGCCACCAACCAAAGAGAGAAGAGTGAGAAAGTGAGCCACCAAAAAGTGAGTGAGAGCCACAAGACACATTTGAGCGCCTCTTCGCCTAGAGAGAAAAACCTCATACTATTCGCCACCAAACATGAGATGAGAGAAGTGTGTGAGAACCCATCGAGTGTGATGCAGTTTGTCCTTGTGTGCAAGAATGGAGAACCAAAACCTAACACCACTCATGAGCTACCTTTGGTGTTTCAATCTCTTTTGCAGGAATTTCAAGATGTTTTCCCCGATGAGCTACCTCCGGGTCTACCTCCTCTACGAGGCATTGAGCATCGAATCGACCTCATTCCCGGAGCGCCACTTCCAAACAAAGCTCCATATCGTGTCAATCCCGAAGAAACCAAGGAGATTCAACGGCAAGTACAACAACTAATCAACAACGGTCATGTACGTGAAAGCTTAAGCCCTTGTGTCGTACCCGTTATACTTGTGCCTAAGCCTGATGGAAGTTTCCGCTTGTGCTCCGATTGTAGACCTATAAATGCTATCACCGTGCGCTATAGGCATCCCATTCCTCGCTTAGATGATATGCTTGATGAACTTAGTGGAGCCAACTTTTTCTCAAAAATTGATCTTAAAAGTGGCTATTATCAAATCCGCATTCATGAGGGTGATGAATGGAAAACTACTTTCAAAACAAAATTTGGCTTATATGAATGGTTGGTTATGCCTATGGGTTTGTCGGAAGCACCGGGAACTTTTGTGCGTCTAATGCATCATGTACTTCGTCCATACATTGGAATCTTTGTTGTGGTTTACTTCGATGATATCCTTGTGTTTAGCAAAACCATGAAAGAGCATCTTGATCATGTTAAGCTTGTTTTGCAAACACTTCGAAAAGAAAGTCTTTATGCCAACTTGAAAAAATGCACTTTTGGCGTTGACAAAGTGGTTTTCTTGGGTTTCGTTGTCTCTTCCAAGGGTGTCCATGTTGATGAAACTAAGATCAAAGCAATTAAAACTTGCCCCCAACCCACCAATTTGCAACAAGTGCGAAGTTTTCTTGGTCTTGCAGGTTTTATCGCCGCTTTGTGAAAAACTTTAGCACTATTGCAGCTCCTTTGCATGCTTTGAGTAAGAAGAATACTCCTTTTGTTTGGGGACCTTTGCAATCCAACGCTTTTGATGAGCTCAAGTCTTTGCTTACTCATGCTCCGATTCTTGCTTTGCCCAATTTTGACAAAACTTTTGAGGTTCATTGTGATGCAAGTGGTACCGGAATTGGCGGAGTTTTAATGCAAGAAAAACGAGTCATTGCTTATTTTAGTGAAAAACTCTCCGGTTCTCAACTTAACTATCCCATCTATGACAAATAATTGTATGCTTTAGTGCGTGTCCTACATGTTTGGGAACATTATCTTAGACCTCATGAGTTTGTCATCCATACCGATCATGAAACGCTTAGATACTTAAAAGGTCAAACTAAATTGAACAAGCATCATGCAAAATGGAGTGAATTTATTGAATCTTTCCCATATGTGATCAAGTACATTAAGGGCAAGGAAAATGTAGTTGCCGATGCACTTTCACGCATATGTACGCTTGTCACCCAACTTGAGTTGAATGTTATTGGCTTTGAGCACATCAAAGATTTGTATGCTAGTGATCCATCTTTTGCACCTCATTATGCTAAATGTTTGACGCATACATCTTGGGAACAATATTACCTCAAGGATGGTTATCTTATGAGAGCTAACAAACTATGCATACCCGAGTCTTCTCTTCGGTTGCTCCTTTTGCAAGAGGCTCATGGAGGTGGACTCATGGGACACTTTGGACGCGACAAGACCTTCGCCACGCTCTCCAAGAACTACTTTTGGCCAAAGATGTTTCGAGACGTCTCACGCTTCACCACAAGATGCTCCACATGCCACAAAGCTAAGTCAAAAGCTCAATCTCATGGTCTTTACATGCCTCTTCCTATTCCTTATCAACCTTGGGAAGACATTAGCATGGACTTTGTACTTGGTTTGCCTAGAACTCAAAATGGAAAGGATTCCATGTTTGTTGTTGTGGATAGATTTTCTAAGATGGCACATTTTATTCCTTGCAACAAGGTAGACGATGCTTCACATATTGCAAATCTCTTTTGTAGGGAAATCTTGCGCCCATGGAGTACTAAAGACAATCGTCTCCGACCATGACGCCAAGTTCTTGAGTTACTTTTGAAGACCGTATGCATAAAGCTCGGAATCAAGCTCTTCTTTTCATCCGCATACCATCCTCAAACCGACGGCCAAACGGAGGTGACGAACCGGACGCTCTCCTCTCTACTTCGCGTGTTGATCAAGAAGAACACCAAGGAGTGGGAAGCGTGTCTACCCATCGCCGAGTACGCCTACAACCGCGCAAGACATTCGACGACCGGCAAGTCCCCCTTCAAGGTCGTCTACGGCTTCAACCCATTGTCCCCATTGGACATTCTACCTCTACCTCTACTAGAGCGCACCAACCTCGACGCAAGTGCCCGTGCAAGCTACATCAAGAACATGCATGAAGATACAAGAAACACCATCGAGCGCCAAGTACAACGACTAGCGACCAAGCTCAACATCAACAAGCAACCCATGATCTTCAACATAGGCGATCTCGTGTGGCTACACCTTCGCAAGGAACGCTTCCCCAACGAACGCAAGTCCAAACTTCTACCTCGAGCCGATGGACCCTTCAAGGTGTTAGCACGCTACAACAACAACGCCTACAAGCTTGACCTACCAAGCGACAAGTACAACGTGAGCGACACCTTCAACGTCAAAGACCTCTCGCCTTTCCATGGTGATGAAGATCTAGATCCGAGGTCGGATCCTTTCGAAGGGAGGGGATATGATGCGGAGCATCCTTCCATCATCCCCATGGACTCTACATCAACACCTACAACACCGCAAGGACCAATGACTCGAGCACGTGCAAGAGCTCTTGAAACCGAGGTGACATTAGTCCTCTCACAATTCCCTTTTGATTCACATGGGACGTGGTCACTACCTCAAACGGAAACGCTATGCATACTCAGGTACCAAGGAGTCAACCATGAAGAAGCAAGGAGGCAAGGAGAACCGGAGGCGGAAGACATACGAGAAGACGGAGAGGAAAAACCACCAAGGACCTGGATGCCCGGACGATCCGGACCCCCGCCCGGACGATCCGGGCAGAGCCCGGACCATCCGGACCCCGGCCCGGACGATCCGGCTAAATCGCCCAAGGACTCCCGAAGCTCAAACCCGAAGCCGGATCATCCGACCGAGCCCAGATCATCCGGACACCGCCGGACGTCCGGACCGCCACCGGACATCCGCCCGTCGCCGCCTCTCAGCCGAGCCTCCGGCTCATTGGGTCCCCACCGGATCATCCGGACCAGCCGGATCATCCGGACCCTCGTCCGGATCATCCGCCAGCATGCTGATCTGCGTGTTGGGCTGAGCCCATGTACCCCTTCCCCCAACTCTATATATAAGACCCCATCTCCTCACTTTGGGACTCAGCAGATTGATTAGCTCATTTTTGTGTGAGAGCCTTTGCTCATCCACTCGGTTACTTCTCTCGGAGATCGGGACCTCCTCGGAGAAGATCCTCGGCGGATTCAAGACCCTATCTAGGGAAGAACATCAAGGCCTCCTCTTGGAGATGAACGGTTCCTTTGTATCCTTACCCTAGTTGACTATGTATCTTGTGGATCTCATGTGTGTATGTTGATCTAGCACTTGTGTGATCGATTCCTTGTTAGTTGAGTGATTCTCTCTCGTTTTCCCCGTGTTTCCCCTCGTGCTTCTGCGTGTTCTTCGTGTTTCCTCCGTAGGATCCCCTCCAAATGTGAAAGATCGACGAATTAGGGTTCCACCCTACATCACTTCATTTTCTCGTGCGCTTTTTGCCTGATTGCCCCAAAATTTCTTGTCCTCTATAGAGGAGATATTGTTTTCACATATATATTGACCGATACCAGGAATGCCCTTTTGTTTTTGCTTTCACGCGCATGAGTTACAGCATGCCATCCGGCGAAAACAAGTAGAATAAGGCATATAGCCGCTGTATTTTCTTCAATTTACGGCCAAATGAGATTTCCGGATCATAGAGCATCTGCAGAAAGGTACGTTTGTCCCTATCACGGGGGCTAATGTCTATAAGCAACATAATCTCTCGAATTTCCTTCAAAAGGAAGTGCCAATGGGTTCAGAAACTTGTGTGAAAAACAGCGACGAATGATGTTCTTTGACTTTCAGGGTCAAAAAGTCCTGCTAAAGGCTGAATTTGAGGGTACTCCGGGCCTCCTGGCACAAGCGGGGGGTATTTTTTGGATTCGCGCGCTCGCCGCGAGCAGTTTGAGTACTTATGGGTCCAACGCGGACTCCGAATGACAAAATTATGACCGTTTTAGTGAACATTTGTCCATTCTATGGCAGTCCTTGAAAGTACTTCATTTTCGCATGTGCTTTTTGCCTGATTGCCCCAAAATTTCTTGTCCTCTATAGAGGAGATATCGTTTCCACATATATATTGACCGATACCAGGAATGCCCTTTTGTTCTTGGCTTTCACGCGCATGAGTTACTGAGATGCCATCCAAATGAAAACAAGGAGAATAAGCCATATAGCCGCTGGATTTTCTTCAATTTACGCCAAATGAGATTGCCCGGATCATAGAGCATCCGCGAGAAAGGTACGCTTGTCCCTACCAGGGGCTAATGTCTATAAGCAACATAATCTCTCGAATTTCCTTCAAAAGGAAGTGCCAATGGTTTTAGAAACTTGTCTGAAAAACAGCGACAAATGATGTTCTTTTACTTTCAGGGCCAAAAGTCCTGCTTAAGGCTGAATTTGAGGGTACTCCGGACCTCCCAGCGGAAGCGGGGAGTATTTTTTGGATTCACGTGCTCGCCACGAGCAGTTTGAGTACTTATGGGTCCGACGCAGACTCCGAATGACAAAATTATGACCGTTTTAGTGAATATTTGTCCTTTCTATGGCAGTCCTTGAAAGTACTTCATTTTCTGAAAAATATGTACCCTTCGCTTCAACTTATATATATAAGACCTCACTCCTCACTTTGGGACTCAAAGATTGATTAGCTTCATATTTGTGTGAGAGTTTTGTTTCATCCACTACATTTCACCTCGGAGATCGTGGACCTCCTGAGAAGATCCCCGCCGGATTAAGACCTCCTTCAGGAAAGAACATCAAGGCCTCCTCTTGAGATGAATGGTTCCTTTGTATCTTACCCTAGTTTACTATGTATCTTGTGGATCCTTATGTGTATGTTGATCTAGCACTTGTGTGATCGATTCCTTGTTGGTTGAAAGATTCTCCTCGCTTTTCCCCTGTGTTTCTCGTGCTTCCAAGGCAGGTTCTTCTTCGTGAGCCTGTGAGGATCCCCTCCAAACGGGAAGATCGATTTCAATTAGGTTCCACCACATCATATGGTATCATGAGCCACGTTGATCACGCTTTTTGGAGCCCCTACCCCTGTTTTCGAGCTTGATTTTGTTGTTTTCGCCCTAAAATCCAAAAATCCTCACAAAATACCACCGAAATTTTTTGTGATTTGTTAGTTTTGATGATGTTTGTTGCTTTTGATCCTGATTCTCGTGTAACTCGTGGATCTTGCTTTTCCCCACCTTCTCCTCAAAATCCACCAAAATCCCCTCAAATCACAATTCTCCCCTGCTGTGGTTCTTCCCGAGCGCTTCCCGCATGAAGTCGACCTGTTCGGATTATCCGGATTCACCCGGATTATCCGACGCGTTCGGACATCAGTTCTGCCCGGATCATCCGGCTTCACGACGGTTGCGTCGGCTAGTACTCTTCCACCACCAATCCAATTTCACCTACATACCACCTCCCACCCAACCATCACCATTTCCACTTGCCAAAACCCCAAGACACAACTCCGTACTACCATTCAATTTGAGTTCGACAATTTGATGAGATTTTGTCCTCTGTGTTTCCGTTATTTAGGCGCCGGTGTACATCAACAACAAACGCCATTTTGGTCGGCTACTCATCTTCACATGCATTTGCAACTCAACGACATCTTTGTCATACCTTGCAATTGCATTGATAACCATCATAGACCACTTATGCTTGCTTACCCATCGAGACTAGCCATTGAGTATTGCCGTAACGTGACTTGTGCACACTAGTTGCATACACCATATCATACATACCATCGTGGTGCATATTCCTGAATCAACTTTGTGTGTCACAAAGTTGTCATCGTGATACACAATTCTATCTTGGTTCGCAAAGTTTGCATAAGAAAAGATTTCAAGAGAAAGAGCCACTCTTTTAAGTAAAGAGGAAAGATAAGCAAAGAGCTTATAAGCAACAAGCATAGCATCATACAACATTAAGATTGTCATAAGATCATCTTGGATCATTGCAATCAAATACCATACACATAGTATACTGGATAGAGATCTGCATTTTGCCTAGTAGGTTGTGCACAAGCCCGATCCGCCTCATTGTGCAATCGTACAGCTCTCTCTAGTATTGTGCAACAAGAGCATTTTCGTGGATTCCACATTTTGCTCACTTTGGTTTGTACACAATCCCATTTATCTATTTGCGTGTGTGTTTTACCACTACTTGTCATTCATTTGTTGCATATGCGAATTCTGCTAATCTTCTTCAACATTTTGAGTCAAGCTAACGATTGCAATCAATTTTGTGCCACCATCCTAACCAAGCTCCACCCAAAGCTTTACTTGTGTAGGTGTGAGAATCACAAGGATCGGTAATTAATAGTGCTATTTCATTGTCCGATTGAGTGAACTTGATCATCTTCAACTTCGGTCAAAGGTACATTGGTATTCGCTCTTCTCCTTCTACCACTCACAATTTACTTGAAATGATGGATAGGCCAAGTTCTTCTACAAATCCACTCTTCATCGAGCAAGACATGTCATCATATCGCACCAAGAGCCACTCTTTGCCGCATAACGCTCTCCATCAAGAGCAACAAGTAATGAGCGAACGATCGACAACAAGCTCGGGACAAGACAAGAAAGAGAATGATGCAAGAATGGACGAGCTCCTACTTTGTTGGTGAACTTGCCATTCTACTTCCTCACACTCAAGACGGAGCCACTCAAGTCGCCACCACGATTTCTTCTCCACTCAAGTACACCGCTATCAAACACTCTCGGTTTAGCCAAAGGCACAAGACCGCTATGCATCTCGCACCCACACGGCTAAGAACTCCAAGAGCAAGCCGATAAGAAGCCTCGTCCTCAATCGAATCCAAGTGGCGCTTTGCTCGCTTTCTCAAGAACGACATCATCTTCGCCGCCAACAAGGACAAGAACGAGCTACCACATCAAGAGCAACAAGACGCCGAGGCTCAACGCCTTCAACAACAACAACGCAGAAGAACAAGCTCTGAGGCGAACGCTTCCTCAAGCATCAAGTCGAGCTATCGCCAACCGCAATCGCGAAGGCTTAACAAGAGGAAGCCCTTCGAGAAGAAATACACGAGAGGAACTACCATCCGCGGCGCAACGCCAAGCTCCACAATGATAGGCAAAGGTGTCCCGCCTTTCGATGAGATGGTGGATTTCGCTTGGTGGAAGTCGATTTTGACGATCCGACCACGAAGCGGCGAGACGCCACGCCTTAGCAATCGCTAAACCAACTCCGAGAGGTTATTCACCACGCCGGAGCATGATCAACCTCGACCACGAGGGTATGTTTCGCGAGCAAACGAAGAACAAGCAAGAAACTGAGATTGCAACTGATATTGCGTAATATAAGATGAAAGCTTTATTGATCAAGGTGGGGTTCTCGACGCCTTTGTCCGGTCGCTGAACACAAACGGGCACGCTAAGTTGCAGCTATGGCGTAACTTTTAATCTAAACAAAACCCAAAGTCTAAACGGTGCCCTAAGGGCTGTATATATGGAGGAAAAGGGGTGAATTTCGTGGCCCTTGGTGGAGGGGTCCAAACTAACCCCTATCTCTTGTTTCCCCACACATACGGACTCTAAAAATAGCCTATACTTATGTATTTCGAAATTACATGGGCCTGGCCTAATAATAAGGTGACGCAAAGACCTAGAATAGCCTCTGGACGAAATTTATGAAGTGGCATCTTGTATATTTCTGTCCAAGGCTTCATGCACTCATTATGGTGGCTTCAAAGTCCCGAAATCATCACTTGTAACTCGTTCTTGTCCCTCTTATGCATGCCATCATCTCCATGCTTGTTCTTGCTCCAATGTTCATCCTTCTCCAAGCTAGGCCCTTCATTTGTAAGCAAAACAAATGTATCCAATTTAGGCAAAGATCATATTCTCATGAACATTAGAATCATTACCAAGAAACGAAAGTACCGGTAATTTAGTTGATGGCGCGAGCTCTAGTAATTGGTCCAAGATGTATAGCAGCAGGGGCTGTGGGTGTAATAATGGTATTGATGTCCTCATCATCCTCCCCTTCTTGAAATGAAGTCGCCCTCGACGGAAGTTCATCTTCCTCACCCAAATATGGCTTCAAATCTGCAATGTTAAAAGTGGACTAACCCCAAAATCTGCAGGTAGCTCAAGTTTATATGCATTATCATTTACTTTCTCCAACACCTTAAAGGGACCAGCAAGCACGTGGCATTAGCTTTGATTTATGCAAATCAGAAATCTATCCTTACGCAAATGTAACCAAACAAGATCTCCGTGCAAACACAACATGTTTTCTACCCTTATCTCCAAAGAAGTTTATATTTAGCATTCATACGCTCAATGTTTTCCTTAGTTAACTCATGCATTTTTAAAATCAATTCAGCACGCTTCTTTAGCATCAAAATTAACCTTCTCCCAAGATGGAAGAGGCAACAAATCAATAGGTGCACGAGGTAGGAAACCATACACAACTTCAAAAGGGCACATCTTAGTAGTAGAATGCAATGAACGATTATAAGCAAATTCAATATGAGGCAAGCATTCCTCCCACATTTTCTTATTATTCTTTAGAACAGCCCCAAGCATAGTAGACAATGTTCTATTGACTACTTCAGCTTGTCCATCGCTTTGGGGTGACAAGTAGTACTAAAAGAAGCTTAGTCCCCAACTTAGCCCATAAACATCTCCAAAAGTGGCTAAGAAATTTAGTATCACGATCTGAAACAATAGTATTTGGCACACCATGCAAGCTTAATAATTTCAATGAAAGAACAAATCAGCAACATTAACAGATCATCATCGCTTTTATGACATGGTATAAAGTGTGCCATTTTCGAGAATCTATCCACGACAACAAATATGTTATCCTCCCTTCTTTGTTCTAGGTAAACCTAAAACAAAGTCCATAGATATATCCTCCCAAGGAACACTAGGTACAGTGCAAAGGCATATATAAACCATGAGGATTGAGTCGTGACTTAGCTTTTTGACATGTAGTGCAATGAGCAAGAAACGCTCAACATCCTGGCCTCATCTTTGGCCAAAAGAAATGTGTAGCAAGTACGCCCTCTGCCTTCTTCACGCCAAAGTGTCCCATTAGTCCTCCTCCATGTGCCTCCTGCAACAACAAAAGACGAACGGGCTAGCTGAATGCATAGCTTGTTAGCACGGAACACAAATCCATCATTAACTACAAACTTGTTCCATGTTCTTCCTTCTTTACAATTCTGCAATACATCTTTAAAATCAGCATCATGCACATATTGATCTTTGATGGTCTCCAAACCAAATATTTTGAAGTCAAGTTGTGAAAGTATAGTATAATGATTTAGACAATGCATCAAGAATAACATTTTCTTTTACCCTTCTTGTGTTTAATGACATAAGGAAAGTCTCAATGAATTCAACCCATTTAGCATGTCTATTTATTCAGCTTTAGCTTGATTTTAATATGTTTCAAAGATTCATGATCGTAATGTATAACAAATTCTTTTGGCCATAAATAATGTTGCCATGTTTCTAAAGTCCTAACAAGAGCATATAATTCTTTATCATAAGTAGAATAATTCAGACTAGGCCCACTCAATTTTTCGTAAAAGTATGCAACAGGTTTGCATATCTTGTAATAACACACCTCCTAATCCAATTCCACTAGCATCACATTCAAGCTCAAAAGTCTTATTAAAATCAGGAAGTTGGAGTAAAGGAGCATGTGTCAACTTATCTTTCAACACTCGGAAGGCTTCTTCCCGGCGGTACCCCAAACAAAAGGCACATCCTTCTTTGTAAGCTCATTGAGAGGTGCAACAATGGTGCTGAAATCTCTCACAAAACGCCTATAGAATCCAGCGAGGCCAAGAAAACTCCTCACTTGTGTGACCGTTGGGCTGCGCCAAATCTCAATAGCTTCAATCTTGGCTTTATCAACTTCAATTCCTCGTGGAGTAACAACATAGCTAAGAAAAGATACTTTGCGGTGCAAAAGGTGCACTTCCCAAGGTTACCAAACAAACGGCATCACGAGAGAGCAATTAAAATAGCACGAATGTTCCAAATGTTCTTCCAAAGATTTGCTATAAATCAATATATCATCAAAATAACTACCACAAATCGTCCAATGAAAGCACGTGAAACTTCGCTCATTAATCTCATGAAAGTACTAGGTGCATTAGTTAACCCAAAAGGCATGACTAACCACTCATATAATCCAAACTTAGTTTTAAATGCTGTTTTCCATTCATCCCCAATTTCATACGAATTTGATGGTATCCACTACGCAAATCAACTTTGGAGAATATTGTAGAGCCACTCAATTCATCAAGCATATCATCTAGCCTAGGAATAGGATGACGATAACTAATAGTAATATTATTAATGCCTCTACAATCAACACACATACGTGACGTACCATCCTTTTTCGCACTAGAATAATAGGAACATCACAAGGACTAAGGGATTCGCAGATATAACCTTTTGTCGAGAAGCCGCTTTGTACTTGACGATAATCTCTTCTTCGCCTTCTCCGGATTGGTACCGTATGGCGACGGTTTGGTAATGATGCACCGAATTAAGTCAATTTGATGCTCAATCCCTCGAATAGGTGGTAATCCTGTGGCACGCCTTGTGGAAAGACGCGCTAACTCCTGCAAAATGTTAGTGACAAAGAAAGGGCAAAGAGGAAGGCACGCCCTCGAATGAAAATAATGCCTCTTTTTACACAAAAGCATAGCAAATAGATTTGCTAAAATCTAGCTCATCAATATCGATTTAGTGGCAAGTAAACATGCACTTTTCAATTTAATTTCAAAAGCAACACTAGATGGTTTATTATTAGGCTTCATATGTTGCTCAAATTCTTTTTGCCACAATCTGATTTTCACTCTTATTTTTCTCCTGCTTTTGCTTTATTAGCTCTATTAATATCATCTTCAAATGGACTCGTGGAGTCATAGGAAGCAAAGTAATATTTTATCCTTATGAACAAGAGTATACTGATTGTTTCTACCATGGTGTATGTAATTTTATCAAATTGCCATGGTCTACCAAGTAATAAGGAACATGCTTGCATAGGTACCACATCACAATCAACATAATCAAAGATATGTAGAGATACTAAAATGCACACAAACAAGACGTGTTACCTTAACCTTGCCGCTGTTGTTGAACCATTGGATGTAGTAAGGATGTGGATGTGGTCTTGTGGTGAGAGATAGCTTCCACCATCTCCATGCTAGCCAAGTTGTTGCAGCTCCTCCATCTATGATGACGCTAATAGAACGCTCCTTCACAACTCCCTTTGTATGAACAAATTATGCCTCTCGATTTTGCTCACTTTGTGTAACCTGACACTCAAAACACGTTGAGCAACTAAACATTCATACCGCCAAGATCTTCAAGAGCCATGTATTGTGTCTCATGATCGTAATCATTCCACCGTGTTCCTCATGTGTAATAAGAGCCAAAGTCTCCTCATCATAGTCACTAGCGGACTCCATACCCACCATCCTCAAGAGCAATCATCACACGCCGAGATTTGCATTCTTCAAGAAATGTCCTCTTCCCTTACAACGACGCATAAATAATATCACTGTGTGCCCTGCTGACGCCATGGAAGAAGAAGAACTCGCAGGCCCCCCAGTGTGCTCTTGGCGATAGTGGTGGTTGTTCTCGCTTTGTATCATTGTTGGAGGTGGCACCTGAAGGAGGTGATGGTGCAAGAGAAGTAGATGATGCACGTGGTGTCCATGATGAAGGTCGACCTGCAGAAAGTTAGGCGCCAATGCCTCGCCGATCCTCAAGACTTCACGCTCATTTTACAAGCAAGATGGAATAAACGAGTGATATTATTATAATCTTTATAGTCTAGAATGGTCCATAATCTCTATTTAATCCACCCAGAAAACGCAAGCATAGCTTCATTCTCCTCAACAATACCACATCTAATCAAGCCGCTTTGTAATTCCTGATAATATTCTTCACAACAGAATTTTTTCCTTGTCTTAAGCGCTGCAATTTTGGAAGTAATTCACGCTGATAATATGGTGGAACCCAACGAGTACGCATAGCAGTTTTCAAAGCAGCCCAAGTAGCTGGAACAGGATATAATCTACAATGTTCGCATCACCAAACACATGCAAAGCTAGTGAAAGCACAAACAAGCAGCAGAACACGCCTCTCCTCGTGATATTGTAAACATGTAAATCGTTGTTCAGGCTCTAACTCCCAAGTAAGATATATATCAGAACATATCTACCCTCAAATGGTGGAATATTCAATTTCAGTTTAGGGAGATGGTCATGATCTCGCACTGAGGGGGAGCCCCACATTGCCATTATTTGCATGTGGACGACCGTGGTTGTGGTGGTGGTTGCACGTAGTTCTGATGTTGATCAACCTCATCCTCATAATCGCCCACATACTCATCATCATCCTCTCGGTACCAAGCAGCAGCAGAGTGGAGCCAAAGAAGCACCAACAGCGAGTGGGCTGCACCAGAATTTTGTCCTCGCTCAATAGGAACACGCCGAGCCTGGCCCATACTGATTCGAAGGGCGCGAGTTGTTGTCGCTGCAGAGGTGCGATAGGTGCAGCCAAGCTGTGGTTGTGGAAAACGCTACGAGCAATTCATCAAACTTGCTATCAAGCTTTGTTTCAAACATCTTCTCAATGCCATCTATCTTCTCCATGGCCTCACAAATCTGCTTAGCACATCTTGCACTGGCCCACTCATCATTTGCTCAAATTTATCATGTAGCCGCTGTTCGTTCGTCAGTTCTCCCAATAGTCTTCCTCGGCCAGTGATCCCGCCATGGTTAGCAAGAATAGAAACACACAAGAATATGATCCTACATGTACATAACAACAGGTGGTGGTGGTGTCACAACCGGCAAGCAAATCTCAAATTCTACTACCAGCTTCTTACCAAAGAAGAAAGCGGTGATCGGCAACCGCTGTAATCAAACTCTCAAAGCTTGGATAGAGCGACACTGCCAGAGAGTCAAACGCACGACGAGATGTATGTGGAGCTGGGAAGGCTTATAATATGGTAGCAAAAAGGGTCAAGAATAATCAATTCAGAGATGCAAAGTTGAATAAACGCCAACGACAGGTACAGGTTGGTCCTAGGCTAGACCGTACAGAGACGCGAGCCTAGAACACTAACAAAATCACGGCGCTGCACGTAAACAAGGAGGAGCACACAATGATTTTTTTTCTTTTTTTTTTCACTTTTTTTTGCACTTTTTTTCCTTCTTTTTTGTTCAAGAACAAATTTTTTTCAAAAAGTCTACAAATGGTCTAAAAACTGCCTAGCCAGAATTTTCCGCACTTAGTTTTTTTTTTTTTGAACCGGAACTATTTTTTCTTCTCATGGATGGCTCTTGGTTCGAGTCCTTCTCTCGTCACTTAATTTGAGTATCGCGTGATCTCGGAAATCGAACAATGCAACAACCACCGGACTTCGACTAGGACCGTATGAGATGAATCTGGTGGAACCCTGAATTGTGGCGGAGATGAATCTGGTGAACTCTTGATCTGGTGGCGGAGATGAATCGTGGAACTCTGACAAGTGCGGCGATATATGTTGCGTGAACTCGGATTGGCGTGGATGGCGGCGGGATATGTGGTGGCGATATGGATTCGGATGGCGGTGATGATGCGGTGGTGATATATGGCAGGGCGACGTGACAACCTCGTGAACAGTAACTCAAACTCTAAAAGACTAGACGCTAAGACCAAAGAACTTGACACTTCACGATGCAACCGCAAATTCAACAAAGCAAATACGTAAAAGATTATGCAAAGGCTCGATTGGTTCTGATGGGATGAACTAACCCTAATTTTTTTTTGGCTTTTTCGTGGACTATAGGTATGAAGAATGACTCGATCTAAACTATTGAAAATCTGTAAAATCTCACCGAGCAACCTCGAAATCTGATACCACTTGATAGAGGCAAGGTGTCCCGCCTTTCGATGAGATGGTGGATTTCGCTTTGGTGGAAGTCGACTTTTGACGATCCGACTACAAGCAGCGGAGAGACGCCGCTTTTAGCAATCGCTAAACCAACTCCGAGAGGTTATTCACCACGCCGAGCACGCATCAACCTGACCACGAGGGTCTGCTTCTGCGAAAACGAAGAACAAGCAAGAAACCGAGATTGCAATCTGGATATTATGTAATATAAGATGAAAGCTTTATTGATCAAGGTGGGTCGCGGACGCCGTGTCCGTCGCTGAACACAAACGGCGGCACGCGGTTGCAGCTATGGCGAACTTTTAATCTAAACAAAACCCAAAGTCTAAACGGTGCCCTAAGGGCTGTATATATGGAGGAAAAGGGGTGAATTTCGTGGCTCTTGGTGGAGGGGTCCAAACTAACCCTATCTCTTGTTTCCCCACACATACGGACTCTAAAAATAGCCTATACTTATGTATTTCGAAATTACATGGGCCTGGCCCAATAATAAGGTGAGACGCAGCACCTAGAATAGCCTCTGGACGAAATTTATGAAGTGGCATCTTGTATATTTCGTCCAAGGCTTCATGCACTCATTATGGTGGCTTCAAAGTCCTGAAATCATCACTTGTAACTCCGTCTTGTCCTCTCATGCATGCCATCATCTCCATGCTTGTTCTTGCTCCAATGTTCATCCTTCTCCGTTAGCCCTTCATTTGTAAGCAAAACAAATGTATCCAATTTAGGCAGCATCATATTCTCATGAACATTAGAATCATTACCAAGAAACGAAAGTACCGGTAATTTAGTTGATGCGTATGCGAGCTCTAGTAATTGGTCCAGATGTATATAGCAACAAAATGGGTGTAATAATGGTATTGATGTCCTCATCACACAAGCTCTCCACATTGGAATCCTCAAGCTCAACCTTCAACCTCAAGGTCAACAAGAGCAAGTTGATCATGGACTTCCCTCCACGCCAAGAGTAACATGAGCATGATTACCCTCCACGCATAAGGGCATCATCATCACCATCACCCACAACACAATGAAGAGCAACGCCATGCCAAGCTGCGTCTCACAATGCCCAACTTCAATGGAAGCAATGATCCCAAAGAGTACCTCTTATGGGCATTGAAGGTCGATAAAATCTTTCGCTTGCACAACTAATGAGGAAGAGAAGAAGATCGCTATGGCATCACTTGAGTTCCAAGACTATGTGCTCATATGGTGGGAACAAGTCCTTGAGCTCGGCTAGCAAGAGGTGAACCTCCAATCACCACTTGGGCTCAAATGAAGGATGTCATGAGAGCACGCTTTGTGCCCACCCACTACAACCATGATCTCTTCAAGAAGCAACAACTCTCAAGCAAGGAACAAAGAGTGTTCAAGAATACTACAAAGAAATGGAGATTGCCATGATTCGAGCTAATGTCAACGGAGGATGATGAGCAAACAATGGCACGCATTCTGAATGGACTTCAATCATCCCATCAAGAAGATCATTGATCCAACCTGTACTCCAACCTCATTGAGCTCGTGCATCAAGCTGCAAAGGCGGAACGTCAAGTACAAGATGACTTCAAGCACGCCAAGTACTCCTCCAAGAACATAATGCTTTCTCCAACAACCAAGCTTCAACAACTACTCCAACTTCGACGCCAACCAAGCATTCTCCAAGCAACGCATTTACAAGTCAAGTTACAAGAAAACTTCTACATGTTCAAGTCTTCCTCCTACTACAAGCAACCTAGTCAAGGCTTCATCATCTACTCCAACCGATGAGACCACAAGACAAGCTCCTTCAAGTGTTTTACTTGGCGGCGGCCGAGGCCACAAGTCATATGAATGCACCAACAAGCGCACCATGATACTCAACCCATTTATGGTACTCCCACGACTCAATGAGTGAAGATGAAATAGACGCTTATTGAGCAAGTAGCCATGCACCGGCAGCATCAACAAGGAGGAAGATGATCAAGTCTTTGATGAAGATACAAGCTCCGCTTCTTGTTGTCTCCAACATCTTGACACTTCAACATAAACAAGAAGAAACCAACGATGCCACATCTTCCACACAAAGGCCGCATCAATGGACGATCCGCTCAAGGTCATCATCGATGGAGGTGAAGGCCACAACTTGGCAAGCTTAAGAACTATGCTCCAAGCTCCAATTGGTCAAGAAGAAGCATCCGTGAACCTACAAGGTTCAATGGCTAAGGATCTGCAAGACTATACGAGTTGAGCATACGGTCCAAGTATCCTTCAAAATCGGTGCATATGAGGACACTTTGGAGTGTGATGTGGTCCCAACGACCGCTTGCCACCTCCCTCCTTGGTCGGCACATGGCAACTCGAATCGTGGTGTCTACTACAATGGGCGATAAACCACTATAGCTTCAAGATGAAAGGCAAAGAATATGTCTCACGACCCATGTCTCCTAGTCAAGTGATAATGAGCAACAAGCCACCAACCAAAGAGAGAAGAGTGAGAAAGTGAGCCACCAAAAAGTGAGGAGAGCCACAAGACAAATTTGAGCCGCCGCCTAGAGAGAAAAACCTCATACTATTCGCCACCAAACATGAGATGAGAGAAGTGTGTGAGAACCCATCGAGTGTGATGCACTGCTTGTCCTGTGTGCAAGAATGGAGAACCAAACCTAACACCACTCATGAGCTACCTTTGGTGTTTCAATCTCTTGCAGGAATTTCAAGATGTTTTCCGATGAGCTACCTCCGTCCACCTCTCACGAGGCATTGAGCATCGAATCGACCTCATTCCCCGGAGCCACTTCTAAACAAAGCTCCATATCGTGTCAATCCCAAGAAACCAAGGAGATTCAACGGCAAGTACAACAACTAATCAACAACGGTCATAAATGGAAAGCTAAGCTCTTGTGTCGTACTCCAAGTATACTTGTGCCTAAGCTCGATGGAAGTTTCCCGCCAGGTCTCGATTGTACCTATAAATGCTATCACTGCGGCGCTATAGGCATCCCATTCCTCGCTAGATGATATGCTTGATGAATTTAGTGGAGCCAACTTTTCTCAAAAATTGATCTTAAAAGTGGCTATTATCAAACCGTGATTCATGAGGGTGATGAATGGAAAACTACTTTCAAAACAAAATTTGGCTTATATGAATGGTTGGTTATGCCTATGGGTTTTTCTGAAGCACCGGAACTTTTGTGCGCTTAATGCATCATGTACTTTCGGTCATACATTGGAATCTTTGTTGTGGTTTACTTCGATGATATCCTTGTGTTTAGCAAAACCATGAAAGAGCATCTTGATCATGTTAAGCTTGTTTTGCAAACACTTCGAAAAGAAAGTCTTTATGCCAACTTGAAAAAATGCACTTTGGCGTTGACAAAGTGGTTTTCTTTGGCTCTCGCTATCTCTTCCAAGGGTGTCCATGTTGATGAAACTAAGATCAAAGCAATTAAAACTTGCCCCTTAACCCACCAATTTGTAAATAAGTGCGAAGTTTTCTTGGTCTTGCGGTTTTTATCGTCCGTTTTGTGAAAAACTTAATTATCATAGCAGCCTTTGCATGCTTTGAGTAAGAAGAATACTCTTTTGTTTGGGGACCTTGCAATCCAACGCTTTTTGATGAGCTCAAGTCTTTGCTTACTCATGTCTGATTCTTGCTTTGCCTAATTTTGACAAAACTTTTGAGGTTCATTGTGATGCAAGTGGCACCGAATTCATGGAGTTTTAATGCAAGAAAACGAAGTCATTGCTTATTTTAGTGAAAAACTCTCCGGTGCTCAACTTAACTATCCCATCTATGACAAATAATTGTATGTTTTAGTGCGCGGTCCCACATGTTTGGGAACATTATCTTAGACCTCTGCGAGTTTGTCATCCATACCGATCATGAAACGCTTTAGATACTTAAAAGGTCAAACTAAATTCGAACAAGCATCATGCCAAATGGAGTGAATTTATGAATTTTTCCCATATGTGATCAAGTACATTAAGGGCAAGGAAAATGTAGTTGCCGATGCATCTTCACGCAAGATATGTACGCTTGTCACCCAACTTGAGTTGAATGTTATTGGCTTTGAGCATATCAAAGATTTGTATGCTAGTGATCCATCTTTTGCATCTCATTATGCTAAATGTTCGACGATACATCTTGGGGAACAATATTACCTCAAGGATGGTTATCTTATGAGAGCTAACAAACCATGCATACCCGAAGTCTTCTTCTGCTGTTGTCTTTTGCAAGAGGCTCATGGAGGTGGACTCATGGGACACTTTGGACGCGACAAGACCTTCGCCACGCCTCCAAGAACTACTTTTGCCAAAGATGTTTCGAGACGCCTCACGCTTCACCACAAGATGCTCCACATGCCACAAAGCTAAGTCAAAAGCTCAATCTCATGGTCTTTATATGCCTCTTCCTATTCCTTATCAACCTTGGGAAGACATTAGCATGGACTTTGTACTTGGTTTGCTCTAGAACTCACAAAATGGAAAGGATTCTATGTTTGTTGTTGTGATAGATTTTCAAGATGGCACATTTTATTCCTTGCAACAAGGTAGACGATGCTTCATATATTGCAAATCTCTTTTGTAGGGAAATTCTGCTTCCATGGAGTAATTAAGACAATCGCCTCCGACCATGACGCCAAGTTCTTGAGTTACTTTTTGAAGATCAGATGCAAGAAGCTTCTAATCAAGTTTCTTTTCATCCGCAGATACCATCCTCAAACCGACGGCCAAACGGAGGTGATTTAACCGGACGCCTCTCCTCTCTACTGCTGCGGTTGATCAAGAAGAACATCAAGGAGTGGGAAGCGTGGTTCACCCATCGCCGAGTAAGCCTCACAAATCGCCACAGAAGCCAATCGACGACCATAAGTCCCCCTTCAAGGTCGCCTCACGGTTTCAACCCATTGTTCCCATTGGACATTCTACCTCACCTCTACAAGAGCGCACTACAACCTTTACGCAAGTGCCCGCGGCAAGCTACATCAAGAACATGCATGAAGATACAAGAACACCATCGAAAGGCCAAGTACAACGACTCAGCTTACCAAGCTCAACATCAACAAGCAACCCATGATCTTCAACATATGATCTCGTGGCTACACCTTCGCAAGGAACGCTTCCTCAATCTAACGCAAGTCCAAACTTCTACCTCGAAATGATGAATCTTTCAAGGTGTTAGCACGCTACAACAACAACGCTTCAAGCTCGACCTACCAAGCTTGACAAGTACAACGTGAGTTTACACCTTCAACGCCAAAGACCTCGCCGCCCATGGTGATGAAGATCTAGATCCGAGGTCGGATCCTTTCAAGGAGGGGATATGATGCGGAGCATCCTTCCATCATCCCCATGGACTCTAAGATCAACACCTTCACAACACCGCAAGGACCAATGACTCGAAAGCATCGTGCAGAAGAGCTCTTGAAACCGAGGTGACATTAGCCTCCTCACAATTCCTCTTTGATTCACATGGACGCGGGTCACTACCTCAAACTAAAACGCTTATGCATACTCAGTACCAAGGAGTCAAATCCATGAAGAAGCAAGGAGGCAAGGAGAACCTGGAGGCGGAAGACATAACAGAAGACTTCACGCCGCATCTCGGAGTGTTCTTGACACCCAATCATGCATAGTGTATCCGACTAGGTAGTAGCCATGTCTCTATTGTGTGGTCATATGAAATATCATTTAGGAGAGAAGTAACTTTGTTTCAAGAGCTCTTGCACGCGTTCGAAGTCATAGGTCCTGTGGGGGTCGGATGTGTTGATGTAGAGTCCACGGGATGATGGAGGATGCTCCGCATCAAGTGTGCTCTTCATGGTCTTGTCGATGTCGATGCTTGTGTGTACTTGCTTGAGATGGTAGCACGGAAGCCTTTGCACTTGAACGCTTTCTCAAGATGAGGAAGACCGCATGCGTTCTTTATGAGGGCCTTGATCTCCTCCATGCGCTTGTCCATCTTGGCATCGGAGTTGTTGTTCGCGGCATCGAACCTGCTTATGTTGTTGTAGACGGCAAGGTGAAATGCCTTGCCTATCCATCACAAGACTCGAGTAGACGGAGTAGGAAATGAGATAAACAATACCAAGTTACTTTTTCCCAAAGTTGAGGATGTATCTCGCTTTACTCAATGTGAGATGAAAGAATAGTGGAATTGGTACCGACTTGTTCACTCACACCTACAAGTAAAGGCTTATGGAAGAGCTCGGTTGAGGATAGTGGCACAAAATTTGATGCAAAATGTTAGCAAGAGTCAATAATGTTGGAAAAGATTCACAAATTTGCAAGTGAAACAAGTAGACCAATAGCAAATGGGACACTTAAACACACACACGGATAGATAAATGGGGTCAGGTAACCAAGGTATGAGCACAAAATGTGGAGTCCACGAAAACGCCGTGTTGCACAACTCAAGAGAGACGCTAGCACGATTGCTCAATCAAGGATATATTACACTTGTGCACAACCTATAAGATGCAAAATTGATAAATTTCTATCCCAAGTATGCTATGTATGTATGGTTCCCTGTTTCTCTCAAGCATGATTCCATATGATGTAGATTTGACAATCTTCCGTAATGGGGTATGATGCTATGGCACTTGGTCACGAAGCCTTTTGCTCTCTTTTGCTTAAAAGCTTTTTCTTTTTCCTTTTTTTTCTATGGCCACTTTTGCAATAATGCAATAAACTAAGATAGCAATTGTATATATAGGAACCATATTGTGACACAATGGATGATAAGGATACCAATATGATATGGTATGTATGCAATGGAATGGTGGATCACTAATGTGCACAAGTAACGCTAAGGCCGGGCAATACTCAAATAGCTAGTCTCGATAGGTAAGTGACGCAAATGGTCTAGGGGTTAACAATGCAATTGCAAGGATAATATACAATGGTGTCAGCTGAAGTTAATATCCTCTATGATGATGAGTAGCGGTGTTCTTGATGTAGATAACAAGATGATGTGCACTCATCCCTTAAGCAGCCAAAATATCTCAGGAAACGTAAAAAACGCTAAACTCAAAATCTCAAATGACAAATGTCAAATGGTGGTAGTGTGGTGGTGGAAGTTGATGAATAGCTAAGCAATCGCCCTTAAGCAGCCGGGAACACCTTAGGAGACTTTCCAATCACTCCTCAAGCAAACCACTAATTCTAAGGGGATCAAGATGGGTTAGGCTGTAAAAGTTTATGGTGGTGTAGCGGATGATATGGTGGAGGGCCCAGGCAATCTTGCAGAAATGCCAAAATTTTGGTGGAGTTAAATGGTGTGGGAACCTATTCAGGTGGATGGGGATGTCAATAGCTACTCAATGAGCTAAAGAATGCGAAAATCAGACTTGGATGTGGAAGTGTAGGGCAAACGGTGAACGCAGACGCTGGTCAATAGAAGGGGCTGTATGACGGGTCTAGGCCGGGCACGGGGTCCTGCGCATGGTACAAGCCTGCAAGGCATGGGGTCACTGGGACTTATGGATTCGGGCTGATTTCTTAAGACCAGGCTCCAAGCGGATGGATCTCCGGATGGGCTGAGGTGGGCGCGGGGGTGGTAAGGAGGACTAAGGAGGTGGAAGAAACACACCGAAGGGGCCAGGCGACGTGGTCCTGGGCTGGGTCTGCAGGGACGGGGGCCTGGTGCACGGGGTCCCGATGGTCCGGTGCACGGGTCCTCGAGGAGCGGATGAACAGCTCCTGATCCGTGTGGAAAATCCAAGGTGAGGTCAAATTCGAGGGATGGAAGGTAGGGAAGATGGTAGAGGTGTGGATCTACTTACTAAACACCAAATCCATGGATCAAATCCAACAAAATCTCATAAAACCAACAAATCACAAAAATTTGGGTCTATTTTTGTGGGGATTTTCGATTTAGGACTTAAAATCACACAAACTAGGCTAGAAAACAAAGAGGGGGGTTCCACTCGTGAGAAATCCTGGCTCATGATACCATACATGATGTAGGTGGAACCCTATGGGGAAGATCTTTCACTTAATTGAGAGGAATTCCCAAGAGCAAGATGAACAAGAGAGGGAAAACAAGAGGAACACTCAAGAACAAGTCAAATCACACATCCACTAGACAATCAAACACATAAAATCCACAAGGTACATAAACAACAAAGGGAAATAAGATACATGGTAGAGTTCATCCCAAATCGTATGAAGGAGATGAGGGCTTGATGATCTAGATAGATCCTTCCCTCAAGGGGGTCTTCATCCACTAGGGATCTTCTCCAATGGAGGTCTTGAACTACAATGGAGTGGAATCCCACAAGGGCAGGTACATGAGCTAGGCTCTAGTGTTTAGATCTATCCTTAGCTAAGTCTAAATGGAGGAGGAAGGGGAGTATATATAGGTCCAAGGGATGAAGGGGTAACTAGGGGATCAGATGGGGATACAAGGGCAAGCCCAACAGCCACGAGACAGTGGCCCTGTGCAGGGTGTAAGTGGAGCCCGTGCGCACGGGTATCCTGTACTTCGACGCCAGGTCTTGATGGACGTGGCCTCTGGAGGCCTGTGTGGATTACGGTGTCCTGGGTGGCACGGTGACACGCTTTGCGCACGGGCTCGTCAGACTGCCATTGGGAGGTCTGTGGGCACGGGCTTGAGGGCCTGCAAGCATGGGTCGCCGGGAGTTCACAGCTTCTTTCTTGGCGCTTCCTTCTCCGCTTCCAGTGCTTCCATCTTGGAAGGTGTAGTTGTTCTCTGCTTGGACTCTTCCATGATGAATGTGTGGTCTCGCCACACCTAAGTATGCACACGAGAGGGTCAAGTAGTATACCATCCTCAAGGGTACAAGTGGACACGTAAAGGAGATGATTCACCTTGTATGCATGAAGTAGATGTGTAACGTGTCACTGGGCTAAATGGACTCTTGACATGGTGATGTCCATAGGATGCTCGCATCAAGTATGCAACAGGTCATGCCATCTTGTAATAACACACCTCCCAATCCAATTCCACTAGCATCATATTCAAGCTCAAAAGTCTTATTAAAATCAGAAGTTGGAGTAAAGGAGCATGTGTCAATTTATCTTTCAATACCGTGAAGGCTTTTTTTTTTAAATAAACATCCTCTTTATTTATTAGTAATAATGGTTACATCGCCTCATAAGAAAATTCTACAATATCATTCATAGGTTCCTCAAACCAGTCCCTTGTCTCGTAAAAATTTGGCTACTCTAGCAACTTGCATGAGCTACTTTATTTGCTCTTCCTATTATAAAGGTTCAAATCTAACTTAACGAAAAATCACAAACCAAAAAATAACAATCATCAAACATAGCTGCAGCCTCTCCCCTTGTATGTCCTCCATTCTTCATCGTGGTTATTACTTCCATATTATCTCGAAGTTAACAACAAGTCGTTTCCTTCCTCGCCTTTTGTGCAAGTAATAAGCCAAAACATAGTGCCATGGCTTTCCCGTCATAAAACATCTGCACACCAATCCATCTTCCAATTCCCTCCAACAATAAACCTTCCTTTATCATTCTAAGTACAGCCTCCTCACTGTTCCTCTAAGCATGTCTTGATCAAAAGAAGCATCGACATTTAATTTCACAAAACCCAGAGGGGGTCTCTTCCATCCTCTATTTTTACTTGTTGCCTTTGGAGGATTGGGCACAACATAGTTCGTCGTTATAGCACGCGCTCCCATCAAATTTGGTATGCATCTTGGGTCTTCCCCGATGAACTAGCAAACGCCTTTTCCCACCATAAATACCTGCCAGTTGTTATAGCACAGTTCAGCTAACATTCTGCGGTGCCCCAATGTAGATAGCTCATGTTCTCAGCATAAAATTAGAAATTGAAAGTAACGCTTCTCCGCACGATCGCATCAAGACAGTGCTTTTTTAATGGCTTCGCAATCCCGGGCCCCACACCTCTTTTGCCTTTTGACATAAAAATAATAAGTGTTTAGTATCTTCATGCCCGCTTGAACATGATGGGCAAGTATTAAACTTTCATATGTCTATTAGCAAGTGTAACACGACACGGAGGGTTCCATGTAAGGTACGCCAAATAAAGATCTTCACTTTTGTCGACAAGATAATTTCCAAATCTTGCTCCAAATAGTATTGACATTTATTCTTCCAATGCCATCTGAGTGTTGCACTTCCTCCCATGTTGGGCTTTCCATTCTTACAGAGCAAGGTAATCCAACTGTGATCAGTCCATTCTTTGTAAAGCTCCAAGCTATGAAACCGATATGTCATACGGGGAGGGGGGATCGAAGACTTCTCTCTCGACATCAATTGGCCACAACATTTGTCTTACTAAATCTTCCTCCCCAGCAATCAATGTTGATTGATCTATAAGATCAAAGCAACATTTGTTAGAAAATGCCCTCTTCTAGGAGTGATAATTTTCCTATTTGCCCCATTCGGATCCATGCATGCATCTCCGATATCAATATTCTCATCCATTCCTAACTCTCCAAATATAACTTTTTTTGAGAGAATCCACCCGCCATAATGCTTTGTCAATGCGAAAGAGGATCCTTTTTCAAACTCACATTCATTAAATCTCCATCCGAAAATATTTAGCTCTCAAAATTGTAGCACATAGTGAATCGTGGTTATCGCTGCAGCGCCACGCTGTTCTTCGCAAGCGGCACCCCCAAACAAAACGCACATCCTTCTTTGTAAGCTCATTGAGAGGTGCAGCAAAGGTGCTGAAATCTCTCACAAAACGCCTATAGAATCTAGAGAGGAAAAGAAAACTCCCTCAACAGGTGGACTGTTTTGGGCTGCGGCCAACTCTCAATAGCTTCAATCTTGGCTTTATCAACTTCAATTCCCTCGTGGAGTAACAACATAACCAAGAAAAGACACTCTCGGTGCAAAAGGTGCACTCTGCCAGGTTACCAAACAAACGGCATCATGAGAGCAATAAAACAAAGCACGAAATGTTCCAAATGTTCTTCCAAAGATCTGCTATAAATCAATATGTCATCAAAGTAAACTACCACAAACCGGCCCAATGAAAGCATCGTAAAACTTCATTCATTAATCTAATGAAAGTACTAGGTGCATTAGTTAACCCAAAAGGCATGACTAACCACTCATATAAACCAAACTTAGTTTTAGATGCTGTTTTCAATTCATCTCCCAATTTCATATGAATTTGATGGTATCCACTACGCAAATCAACTTTTGAGAATATTGTAGAGCCACCAATTGCTGGCAAGCATATCATCAAGCTTTGGAATAGGGTGATTATAATCTAATAGTAATATTATTAATGCCTCTACAATCAACACACATATGTGATGCGGTACCATCCTTTTTCGGCACTACAATAATAGGAACAAGACAAGGACTAAGGGATTCACAGATATAACCTTTGTCGAAAAAATCCTTGTACTTGACGATAATCTCCTTCGCCTCCTCCGGATTGGTACAGATGTATGGTGCACGTTTACAGTGAAGCACCGGAATTAAGTCAACTGATGCTCAATCCCTTGAATAGGCGGTAATCCCGTGGCACGCCTTGTGGAAAGACATCAACGAATCCCCGTGAAATGTTAGTGATAAAGAGGCAAAGAGGAAGGCACGCCCTGAATGAAAATAATGCTTTTGCACACAAAAGCATAACAAACAGATTTGTCAAAGTCTAGCTCATCAATATCAGACGGTGGCAAATAAACATGCACTTTTCAATTTTATTTCGTATAACACTAGATGGTTTATTATTAGGCTTCATTTGTCGCTCAAATTCTTTTGCCACAATCTGATTTTCGCCTTATTCTTCTTCCTATTTTGCTTTTATTAGCTCTATTAATATCATCTTTCAAAATAGAATTAGGAGTCATAGGAGGCAAAGTAATATTTTTATCCTTATGAACAAGAGTATATCGATTGTTTCTACCATGGTGCATGAATTTTATCAAATTGCCATGGTCTACCAAGTAATAAGGAACATGTTTGCATAGGTACCACATCACAATCAACATAATCAGCATATGTAGAGATACTAAATGCACACTAACAAAGACGTGTTACCTTAATTTTGCCGCGTTGTTGAACCATTGGATGTAGTAAGGATATGGATGTGGTCTGTGGTGAGAGAAAGCTTTTCCACCATCTCCATGCTAGCCAAGTTGTTGCAGCCCCTCCGCTCATGATGACGCCGCATAGAATGTTCCTTCACAACTCCCTTGGTATGGAACAAATTGTGCCTCTCGATTTTGCTCACTTTTGTGTGACTCGCACACTCAAAACACGCTGAGCAACTAAACATTCATAATCTGCCGCTGCCTTCAAGAGCCATGTATTGCCTCATGATCGTAATCATCTCCACCGTGTTCTTCACGGTAATAAGAGCCAACGTCTCTCATCATAGTCACTAGCGGACCTATACCCACCATCCTCAGAGCAATCATCACACGCTGAGATTTGCATTCTCTCGATAATGACCTCTTCCTTACAACGCATTTACAAATAATATCACTTGTGTGTCATTGATGCCATGGAAGAAGAAGAGCCTGCAGGTTCTAAGTGAGTGCGCTTGGTAGATAGTGGAGGTTGTGCCCGCTTGTATCACGCTTGGAGGTAGCAATTGATGGAGGTGCTGCTGTAGTAGAAGTAGAGGATGGACGCGGTGTCCATGATAAAAGTCGACCTGCAGAAAAGTTAGTTCGCGCTAACGCTTGTCCATCCGCAGACTTCACGCTCAAATTTTACAAGCAAGATGGAATGAACGAAAGATATTAGTATACTCCTTATACTCTAGAATGGTCTGAATCTCTATTTAATCCACCTATAAAACGTAAAGCATAGCTTCGCTCCTCAACAATACCACATCTAATCATGCCGCTTAGTAGTTCCCGATAATATTTTCTACGAATTTTTCCTTGTCTTAAACGCTGCAATTTTTGAAGCAATTCACGCTGATAATATGGTGGAACCCAACAAGTACGCATAGCAGTTTTCAAAGCAGCCCAAGTAGGGAATTGGATATAATCTACAATGTTCACCACCATACATGCAAAACTAGTGAAAGCACAAAAAAAGAGCAAAAGAACCTGCCTCCTCGATATTGTAAACATGTAAAACGTTGTTCGCCCTAACCCCAAGTAAGATATATATCAGAAACATATCGGCATTCTCAAATGGTGGAATATTCAATTTCAGTTTAGGAATATGGACATCATCTCATACCAGGTGGTGGTGCCGCCTACCATTACTTAATATATACCGAGGTCGACCTGCCGGTGGTGGTGCTGGTGGTCGCACGTAGTTCTCGATTTTGATCAACCTCATCCTCATAATATTCCTCCACCTCCGCAGAACATCATGAGCTGACGCACCAACAGCTGTAGCAAAGGCACCAGAATTTTGTCCTCGCTCAATAGGAACACGCCAGCTCGGGCCCATACCGATTCGAAGGGGCGTTGTTGTTGTAGTTGTTGTTAAGGCAAGAGGTGCGATAGGTGCAGCCAAGGGTGGTTGGGGAAAACACGCGAGCAATTCATTAAACTTCTATCAAGCTTTGTTTCAATGTCTTTCAATGCCATCTATCTTCTCCATGGCCTCGCTAAATCTGTTTAGCACATCTTGCACTCCGTCCACTCATCATTTGCTGAAATTTATCATGTAGCTGCTTGTTCGTCGAAGTTCTCTAATCACCTCTCATCTGCTTGTGATCCTACCATGGTTAGCAGCAAACAGAAACACACAAGAATATGATCCCACAGACTACTAAGAAGTGGTGGTGGTGTATCACAAACCCGTGAAGAAAAATCAAATTCTTACGCGCCTACTCAAAGAGTGTAAAGTGTGATCGCAAACTGCACAGGTCAAAACTCTCAAAGCTTGGATAGAGCGATTATGTGGAAAGTCAAACGCACGATCGAGATGTATGTGGAGCTGGAAGGCTTATAATATGGTAGCAAAAGGGTCAGCTATAATCAATTTAGAGATGCAAAGTTGAATAAACGCTAATGATTTGCATCAGGTTGGTCCTAGGCTAGACCGTGCTAGAGACGCGAGCCTAGAACACTAATAAAATCACGACGCCGCACGGAAACAAGGGAGAAGCACACTGAATTTTTTTTCACTCTTTTTTGGCGCTTTTTTTGCTTCCTCTTATTTTTTGTTAAAATCACTATAATGGCAAGTGTCTCAAAACTCTTCCCAAGTCAAGAGAACAGGATAGGCAAGAAATTTTTTCACCAAATTTTTTTTCCGATCGCCCGGACGCAAAAACTGGTAACGGGTCAAAAAACATTCTATAACGGCGATCGCCTCAATACGCTTAGAAACACCTAAAAATAGGATAGCCGTAAAAATTTTTGCATAGTGCGCTTTTTGAAACCAACCTCTTTCTACTGACGGCAAAAGATTGTCGGTATCCAAACCTACTTCAATAAGGAAACACTTAATCAAAAATTAGATGGATCTCAAACAAACCTAATATGCAAGGAACTTGGATTGGTGTTGGATATATGGTGGTATATGCCGCGTGGTGGTATATGGCAGTGGTAGTATATGGATATGGATCGTGGTGGTATATGGATACGGATTGGTGGTGGTATATGGATACGGATTCGGATCGGTGGTTGTAGGTGGTGGGCGATGATGATGGCGTGTGGCGGCGCGGACAACTTATGACCGTAACTCAAACTCTAAAAGACTAGACACTAAGACCAAGAACTTGACACGATGATGCAACCGCAAATTCAACAAAGCAAACCGTAAAAATATTATGCAAAGGCTCGCATTGGTCTTGGATATGATGAACTAACCCTAATTTTTTGTGGTTTTCGTGGACTGTAGGTATGAAGAATGCATCTGATCTAAACTACATTTAAAAATCCGAAAATCTCACCGAGCAACCTGGAAATCTGATACCACTTGATAGAGGCAAAGGTGTCCTGCCTTTCATGAGATGATGGATATCGCTGGTGGAAGTCGATTTTCGACGATCCGATCACTTAACGCATGCGAGGACGCCGCTACTTAGCAATCGCTAAACCAACTCCGAGAGGTTATTGACCACGACGAGCACGATCAACCTGACCACGAGGGTCTGCTTCTCGCAGCAAACGAAGAACAAGCAAGAAACCGAGATTGCAATCTAGATATTGCGTAATATAAGATGAAAGCTTTATTGATCAAGGTGGGGTTCTGTGACGCTTTGTCCGGTCGCTGGACACAAACGAAGCACGCCAAGTTGCAGCTATGGCGTAACTTTAATCTAAACAAACCCAAAGTCAAAAGGTGCCCTAAGGGTCTGATATATGGAGGAAGAGGGGTGAATTTCGTGGTCTTTTGGTGGAGGGTCCAACTAACCCTATCTCTTGTTTCCCCACACATACGGACTCTAAAAATAGCCTATACTTATGTATTTCGAAATTACATGGGCTCTGGCTCAATAATAAGGTGACAGAGACCTAGAATAGCCTCTCGGACGAAATTTATGAAGTGGCATCTTGTATATTTCTGTCCAAGGCTTCATGCACTCATTATGGTGGCTTCAAAGTCCCAAATCATCACTTGTAACTCCGTTTGTTCCTCTTTGCGCATGCCATCTTCTCCATGGTTGTTTTGCTCCAATGTTCATCCTTCCAAGTTAGGCCCCTCATTTGTAAGCAAACAAATGTATCCAATTTAGGCAAGCATCATATTCTCATGAATATTAGAATCATTACCAAGAAACGAAAGTACTGTAATTTAGTCAAGGTGCATGCAGCTCTAGTAATTGGTCCAAGATTTATAGCAAGAGGGGGGTTGTGGTGTAACAATGGTATTGATGTGCTCATCAACGCTTGTCCCGTTGGAAATATGCCCTAGAGGCAATAATAAAAGGATTATTATATTTCAATGTTCATGATAATTGTCATTTGTTCATGCTATAACAGTATTATCCGGAATCGTAATACACGGTGAACACTTAGACCCAATGAGTCCCTAGTGAGCCTCTAGTTGACTAGCTCACAGATCAATAGATAGTCATGGTTTCCATATGGACATTGGATGTCGTTGATAACGAGATCACATCATTAGGAGAATGATGTGATGGACAAGACCCAATCATAAGCACAAAATAAAAGATCGATAGTTCGCTTGCTAGAAGCTTTGCCAATGTCAAGTATCTATTCCTTCGACCATGAGATCGTAACTCCTGCCACCGAGGAGTGCCTTTTGTGTATCAAACGTCACAACGAATCGGGTGACTATAAAGGTGCATTACGTATCTCCAAAGTATCTCGCGGTCGACACGGATCGAGATCGATTTGTCACTCCCATGACGGAGAGGTATCTTCGCCCACTCGGTAATGCATCATCATACGAGCTCATGTGACCAAGGTGTTGGCCACGGATCATGCATTACGGATTAGTAAAGTGACTTGCTGTGAACTAGACCGAACAAGGTATTGGGATACCGACGATCGAAGTCTCGCAAGTAACGCATCGATTGACAAAGGGAATTGTATTGTGGTTTGATCAACTTCGACATCGTGGTTCAACCGATGAAATCATCGAGGAGCATGTGGGAGCCAACATGGATATCCACTCTGGGTTGTTGGTTATTGCCCGAGAGTCGTCTTCGGCCATGTTCTGCAGGTTCTCGAACCCGTGAGGGTCTACACACTAAGGTTCGGTGACGCTTAGGTTAGTAGGAAGTCAAGTATGTGACCACCAATGTTGTTCGAGTCCCTGATGAGATCCCTGGACGTCACGAGGAGTTCCGAAGGGTCCTGAGGTAAAGAATAATATATAGGAAGTGGTGTTTCGCCATCTGGAAAGTTTCTGGGTTGCCAGAAGCACCGGGACCACCTAAGGGTCCCTGGTCCACCGGTGGGGCCACCATCCTGAGGGCCCCATGGGCTGAGAGGGGAAGGAACCAGCCCACAAGGGCTGGTGCGCTCTAGGTCCACCTCGCGCCTAGGGTTGAAACCCAGGGGGGGCGCCCACCGGCTTGGGGGTACTCACCCCTTGGTCGCCGCCCGGAGATTGGATCTCCAGGCTGCCACTCCGGGGCCTATATAAAGGGGAGGAGGGGCTGCTGTACCAACTCCCAAGGCGCAGCCCCTCCTCCCCAACACATCTCCTCCTCCAGAGAGCTCCAAGCCCTGCTTAGAGAGTCGCTTCCACCATCATCACGCTGTCAGGTCAGCCGGTGAGTCGTTCTCTCAACCTCCTCCTTCCCTTGCTGGATCAAGAAGGAGGAGACGCCGATCGTCCCGCACGCAAGTGTTGAACGCGGAGGTGCTGTCCGCTCAAAGACTTGGCATCGGTGATCTGAATCACATTCGAGCACGACTCCATCATCATCTTGCAAGCTTCCGCACGCGATCTACAAGTGGTATGTAGATGCTATCTCTCCCGCTACTCGCTGCTTAGATGAACTCATAGATAGATCTTGGTCAAGCCGAGAAAAATTTTAGTTTTCCGCAACGCTCCCCAACAAAGGGCATCATGAGCTAGGTCTATGCGTAGTTCTCTAATGCACGCAGTAGAACACAATTTGTTGTGGGCGCTGATCTTGTCATCTTACTTGGCTCTACTAGTCTTTTTCTTGCTCAACGGTATTGTGGGATGAAGCGCCCGACCAACCTTACACGCACGCTTACGTGAGACCGGTTCCACCGACGACATGCACTAGTTGCATAAGGTGGCTGGCGGTGTGTCCGCTCTCCCACTTTAGTTGGAGCGGATTCGATGAACAAGGCCCTTATGAAGGGTAAATAGAGGTTGACAAAATCACGCTTGTGGTGATTCGAGGTAAGAAAATGTTCTTGCTAGAACCCAATCGCAGCCACGTAAAAGATGCAACAACAACTAGAGAACGCCTAACTTGTTTTTGCAGCGATTGATCATGTGATGTGATATGGCCGTAAGTTGTGATGAATGATGAATTGTGATGTATGAGATCATGTTCTTGTAATAGGATTCACGATTGCATGTCGATGAGTATGACAACCGCAGGAGCCATAGGAGTTGTTTTTATTTTTGTATGACCCATGTGTCATTGAAGAACGCCATGTAAACTACTTTACTTCATTGCTAAACGCTGTTAGTCATAGAAGTAGAAGTAGTCGCTGGTTTGACAACTTCATGAAGACACGATGATGGAGATCATGGTGTCAAGCCGGTGACAAGATGATCATGGAGCCCAAGATGGAGATCAATGGAGCTTGATGATATTGGCCATATCATGTCACAACTATATAATTGCATGATGTTTATTATGTTTATGCATCTTGTTTACTTAGGACGACGGTAGTAAATAAGATGATCCCTATAAATTTCAAGAAGTGTTCTCCCAACTGCTGCAATCGCTGCTACAGCTCATCGCTTCTAAGCACCACGTGATGATCGGTGTGATGGATCCTTACGCTCACATACAACGGGTGTAAGACAGCTTTTACACAATAAAACACTTAGGGTTAACTTGACGAGCCTAGCATGTGCGCATATGGCCTCGAACACGGAGACCGGAAGGTCGAACACGAGTCGATGGAAGATACGATCAACATGAAGATGTTCACCGACGATGACTAGTCCGTCTCACGTGATGATCGGACACGGCTAGTCGACTCGATCGTAACACTTAGATGACTAGAGGGATGTCTAATCTAAGTGGGAGTTCATAATTTTGATTAAGAACTTTATTATCATGAACTTAGTCTAAAACCTTGCAAATATGTCTTGTAGATCAATGGCCAACGCTAATGTCAACATGAACTTCAACGCTGCTCCTAGAGAAAACCAAGCTGAAAGATGATGGCAAGAACTATACTGGATCGGGTCCTAACCCGAGGATCATCCTCATAGCTGCCAGAAGCAATATGTCCTAGAAGGACCGCTAGGTGCCGCCTCCTGCCTCCAGAGAACCAAGACGTTATGAACGCTTGGCAAACTCGTGGTGATGATTACTCCCTCGCTCAAGTGCATGTTTCATAGCTTAGAACCGGGCTCCAAAAGCGTTTTGAGCATCACGGAGCATATGAGATGTTCAAGAGCTGAAACTAGTTTTCCAAGCTCATGCCCGGTCGAGAGATATGATGTCTCCACAAGTTCTACAGCTTGTAAGATGGAGGAGAATAGCCTGCTGCTGAGCACATCCTCAAGATGTCCGGTTGCACGCCAGATGACCCAGCTTGAACATTAACCTCCTGTGATGAGGCGGTCATTGATGAATCCTCCAAATACCCCACCAAGCTACAAGAGCTTTGTGATGAACTACAACATGCGTGGGATGGTAAAGACCATTCTAAGTGTTCTCGATGTCAAGTCGCAGAGGCTGAAATCAAGAAAGAACATCAAGTGTTGATGGTCAATAAGACCACTAAGTTCAAGAAGGGCAAGGGTAAGAAGAACTTCAAGAAGGACGGCAAAGATGTTGCCGCTCGCCCAAGCTCGCCGCCGGAAGAAGTCAAAGAATGGACCCAAGCCCGAGACCGAAAGTGCTTTTATTGCAAGGAAGGGCACCGAAGCGGAACTGCCCTAAATACTTAGCGGATAAGAAGGCCGCAACACCAAAGGTATATTTGATATACATGTAATTGATGTACCTTACCAAGATCAGTAGTAACTCCCTGGTATTTGATACCGTGCCGCTGTTCACATATGTAAGTCACAGCAGAGCTGCGGAATAAACGGAGATCATGGCGACGAGGTGACGGCGCGTGGCCGGAATGGTTCCGTAGTCGATGTGATCGCCGCCGCACGCCGCTTCTACATTTACCTACGGGATTAGTTTTAAACCTCAATAATTTTTATTTAGTGCCAAGTTTGAGCATGAACATTGTATCCGGATCTCGCTTGATACGAGATGGCTACACCATTTAAGTCCGAGAATAATGGTTGTTCGATTTATATGAGAGATATGTTTTATGGTCATGCTTCGATGGTCAATGGTTTATTCTAATGAATCTCGAGCGTAATATTACACATGTTCATAGTGTGGATGCAAAGATGTAAAGTTGATAACGATAGTCCCACATACTTGTGGTAATCGCCGCCTTTGGTCACATTGGTGTCAAGCTGTTTATGAAGAAGCTCCATGCCGATGGACTTTGGAGTCTCTTGATTATGAATCGCTTGACACATGCTAACCATGCCTCTTAGGCAAATGACCAAGACTCCGCTCTCCGAACAATGGAGCGAGCAACCAACTTGTTGGAAATCATACATACCGATGTAAAGCGGTCCAATGAGCGTTGAGGCTCGTGGGGATATCGCTATGTTCTCACTCTCACCGATGACTTAAGTAGATATGGGTATGTCTACTTAATGAAACACAAGTCCGAGACCTTTGAAAAGTTCAAGGAATTTCAGAGTGAGGTGGAGAATCAACGGATGTAAAGATAAAGTTCCTACGATCGATCGTGGAGGAGAATATTTAAGTCACGAATTTGGCACACACTTAAGAAAATGTGGAATCGTTTACAACTCACGCCACCGAACACCTCAAATAAACGGTGTGTCCGAACGTCGAATCGCACTCTATTGGATATGGTGCGTCTATGATGTCTCTACCGATTTACCGCTATCATTTTGGGGATACGCCTAGAGACAGCTACATTCACTTTAAATAGGGCACCGCCTAAACCGCTGAGACGACACCGGATGAATTATGGTTTGGGAAGAAGCCTAAGCCGTCGCTTCTAAAAGTTTGGGGATGCGATGCTTATGTCAAGAAACTTCAACCTGAAAAGCTCGAACCCAAGTCGGAAAATGCGATTCATAGGATACCCTAAGGAAACTGTCGGTATACCTTCTACTTAAGATCCGAGGGCAAGATCTTTGTTGTTAAGAACGGATGCTTTTAGAGAAAGAGTTTCTCTCAAAGAAGTAAGTGGAGGAAAGTAGAACTCGGCGAAGTACTACTCTCGAACGGGAAAGTGGTGCAGTCGCAGAAACCGCTCCGTGATGCCCACACCAACCAAGAGGAAAACGTTGATCAAGATACTTTGATCGTTACTATCGAACTTCAAGGTCCACGAGACACGCTCGCACTCGCAGTGGTACGGCAACCCTGTTATGGAAATCATGTTAGACAACAATGAACCTTCAACTATGAAGAAGATTTATGGCCCGGATTCCAACAAATGGCTTGAGGCCATGAAACCGAGATAGAATCCATGTATGAAAACAAAGTATGGACTTTGACAGACTTGCCCAATGATCGGCGAGCAATAGAAAATAAATGGATTTTTAAGAAGAAGACGGACGCGATGGTAATGTTACCATCTATAAGCTCGACTTGTCGCTAAGGGTTATCGACAAGTTCAAGGGATTGACTACGACGAGACATTCTCTCCCGTAGCTAAGCTTAAGTCCGTCCAATCATGTTAGCAATCGCAGATACTATGATTATGAGATATGGCGTGATGGACGCCAAAACGGCATTCCTTAATGGACATCTTAAGGAAGAGCTGATATGATGCAGCCGAAGGTTTTGTCGATCCTCGTAACGCTAATAAAGTATGCAAGCTCCAATGATCCATTTATGGATCCGTGCAAGCATCTCGAGTTAGAAACATTCGCTGATGAGATGATCAAAGGTTAGTTTATGCACTTATGGAGAAGCCTCAACATAAAGAAAGTGAGGGAGCTCAGAGCATTTCTCCTATTATATGTAGATGACATACTCTTGATGGGAAATGATACGAAACTCCCTGACAACATTAAGGCCTACTTGAACAAGTGTTTTTCAATGAAGGACCTTGGAGAAGTTGTTATATATTAGGGATCAAGATCTATAGAGATAGATCGAGACGCCTATAGGTCTTTCACAAAGCACATACCTTGATAAGATTTTGAAGAGGTTCAAATGGATCAGTCCAAGAAGGGTTCTGCCTATGTTACAAGGTGTGAGATCGAGCTCACTACCACCCACCATGGCAAAAGATAAAGAAGAGATGAGTGTCATCCCTCATGCTTCAGCCATAGGATCTATTATGTATGCTATGTCGTACCAGACTGATGTAAACCTTGCCGTGAGTTTGGTTGCAAGATACCAAAGTAATCCCGCAAGGAACACCGGACAGCGTCAAGAATATCCTGGCACCGAAAAGGACAAAGGACATGTTTCGTTTATGGAGGAGACGAAGAGCTCGTCAGAAGGGTTACGCCGACGCTTAGCTTCGACTCCAGATCCGATGACTCTAAGTCACAAACCGGATACGTATATGTTGAATGGTGGAGCAGAATCGTGCAGTTGCAAGCGTAAAGCCGCCGGCGGATCTACGTGAAGCGGAGTACATGGCAGCCTCGAGGCAGCGATGAAGCGATTTGGGTGAAGGAGTTCATCACCGACCTAGGAGTCATACCCAATGCGTCGGGCCGATTAAACTTTTCGCGGACAACACCGAGCTATCGCTTCTTGCCAAGGAGCCCAGGTTTCACAAGAAGACCTGTGCACATCAAGTGTCGCTTCAACTCCATCCGTGAAAATGTTCAAGATGGAGACATAGAGATTTGCAAAGTGCACACGGATCTCAATGTCGCAGATCCGCTGACTAAACTCCTCTCGGCAAAACATGATCAACACCGTAACTCTATGGGTGTTCGATTCATCACAATGTAACTAGATTGGTGACTCTAGTGCAAGTGGGAGACTGTTGGAAATATGCCCTAGAGGCAATAATAAAAGGATTATTATATTTCAATGTTCATGATAATTGTCATTTGTTCATGCTATAACTCGATTATCCCGAAATCGTAATACACGGTGAACACTTAGACCCAATGAGTCCCTAGTGAGCCTCTAGTCGACTAGCTCGCAGATCAATAGATAGTCATGGTTTCTCGACTATGGACATTGGATGTCGTTGATAACTAGATCACATCATTAGGAGAATGATGTGATGGACAAGACCCAATCATACACAAAGATAAAAAGATCGATAGTTCGCTTGCTAGAAGCTTTGCCAATGTCAAGTATCTATTCCTTCATTATGAGATCGTGTAACTCCCCTGTTACCGAGGGAGTGCTTGGTGTATCAAACGTCACAACGAATCGGTGACTATAAAGGTGCATTACGTATCTCCGAAAGTATCTGCGGTTGACACGGATCGAGACTGGATTTGTCACTCCGCATGACGGAGAGGTATCTCCGGCCCACTCGGTAATGCATCATCATAATGAGCTCAATGTGACCAAGGTGTTGGCTACGGATCATGCATTACTAAGACGAGTAAAGTGACTTGCCAGTGGAACGAGATCAACAAGGTATTGGGATACCCGATCGAGTCTCGCAAGTAACGCATCGATTGACAAAGGGAATTGTATATGTGGTTTGATCAATCTCGACATCGTGGTTCAACCGGCGAAATCATCGAGAGCATGTGGGAGCCAACATGGATATCCGCATTCGCTCGTGCATATTGCCCGAGAGTCGCCTGGCCATGTTCCAGTGTCCCCAACCCGTAGGGTCTACACACTTAAGGTTCAGTGACGCTTAGGGTTAGTAGGAAGTCAAGTATGTGACCACCGAATGTTGTTCGAGTCCCTGATGAGATCCCTGACGCACACGAGGAGTTCCTAAGGGTCCGGAGGTAAAGAATAATATATAGGAAGTGGTGTTTCGCCATCGGGAAAGTTTCGGGTTTCCGTAAGCACCGGACCACCCAAGGGTCCCGGGTCCACCGGTGGGGCCACCTATTCCGGAGGGCCCCATGGGCTGAGAGGGAAGGAACCAGCCCACAAGGGGCTGGTGCGCCTCTAGGGTCCACCGCGCCTAGGGTTGAAACCCTAGCGGGGCGCCCCACCGGCTTGGGGGTACTCCACTCCTTGTTGCCATTTCACCGGAGATTGGATCTCCAGGTCGCCACTCGGGGCCTATAGCAAGGGGGAGGAGGGGGCTGCTGACCAACTCCCAAGGCGCAGCCCTCCTCCCCAACACATCTCCTCCTCCAGTAGAGCTCCAACAAGCCCCGTCGGAGATCGCTTTCTCCACCATCATCACGCCGAGGCCGCCGTGGAGTCAGTCTTCCTCAACCCTCCTTCCCCTTGCCGATCAAGAAGGAGGAGACGCCGATCGTCCTGCACGCAGTGTTGAACGCGTGAGGTGCTGGTCCGCTCAGCACTTGGCATCGGTGGTCTGAATCACGCTCGAGTAACGACTCCATCATCATCTTGCAAGCTTCGCACGCGATCTACAAGTGGTATGTAGATGCTATCTCTCCTGTTACTCGCTGCTTAGATGAACTCATAGATAGATCTTGGTGAAGCCAGAGAAAATTTTAATTTTCTCGCAACGCTTCCTCAACATGTCCCTACCGGGGGCTAATGTCTATAAGCAACATAATCTTCTCAATTTCCTTCAAAAGTAAGTGCCAATGGGTTCGTAAACTTGTCTCTAAAAACAACGATTTAATGATGTTCTTTGACTTTCGTGGCCAAAAGTCCTGCTTAAGGCTGAATTTGAGGGTACCTTGCCTCCTCGAAGCAAGCGGGAGTATTTTTGATTCGTGACGTCATGAAAGCAGTTTGAGTACTTATGGTCCGGCACGGACAATCAATGACAAATTATGACCGCTTTAGTGAACATCTCGTCCATTCTATGGCAGTCCTTGAAAGTACTTCATTTTCTCGCAGTGCTTTTTGCTCGATTGCCCTAAAATTTTGTCCTCTATAGAGGAGATATTGTTTCCACATATATATCGACCGATGCCAGTGAATGCCATTTTGTTCTTGGCTTTCACGCCGCATGAGTTACAAAGATGCCATCCGCTAAAAACAAGGAGAATAAGGCATATAGTCACTGGATTTTCTTCAATTTACGCCAAATGAGATCGCCGATCATAGAGCATCCGCAGAAGGTACGCTTGTCCTACCAGGGGCTAATGTCTATAAGCAACATAATCTCGAATTTCCTTCAAAAGGAAGTGCCAATGGGTTCGTAAACTTGTCCAAAAAACAATGACAAATAATGTTCTTTACTTTCAGGACAAAAAGTCCTGCTAAGGCTGAATTTGAGGGTACCGGCCTCTTGGTCAAGGGAGTATTTTTGGATTCACCCCGCCGCCGTGAGCAGTTTGAGTACTTATGGGTCCGACGCAGACCAATGACAAAATTATGACCGCTTTAGTGAACATCCGTCTTTCTATGGCAATTCTTGAAAGTACTTCATTTTCTCGCATGTTTTGGCCCGATTGCCTTAAAATTTTTGTCCTCTACATAGGAGATATCGCTTCATACATATATTGACCGATGCTGAATGCCCTTTTGTTCTTGGCTTTCACGCCGCATGAGTTACAAAGATGCCATCCGCAAAGACAAGGAGAATAAGGCATATAGTCGCTGGATTTTCTTCAATTTACGCCAAATGAGATCGCCTTGATCATAGAGCATCCGCAGAAGGCATGCTTGTCCCTACCATGGGGCTAATGTCTATAAGCAACATAATCTCAATTTCCTTCAAAAGGAAGTGCCAATGGTGCAAACTTGTCCAAAAGTAGCGATTTAATGATGTTCTTTACTTTCGTACAAAAAGTCCTCGCTTAAGGCTGAATTTGAGGGTACTCGAGCATCCCGCGCAAGCGGGAGTATTAGTTGATTCACAGCCATGCCGGAGCAGTTTGAGTACTTATGGGTCCGACGCAGACCAATGACAAAATTATGACCGCTTAATGAACATATGTCCATTCTATGGCATCCTTGAAAGTACTTCATTTTCTCGTGCGCTTTTTGCCCGATTGCCCTAAATTTCTTGTCCTCTATAGAGAGATATCATTTCCACATGTATATCGACCGATGCCTGAATACCTTTGTTCTTGGCTTTCACGCCGCATGAGATACAGATGCCATCCGCTAAAACAAGGAGAATAAGGCATATAGTCGCTGGATTTTTTCAATTTATGGCCAAATGAGATTGCCCTTGATCATAGAGCATCCGCAGAAGGTAAGTTTGTCCCTACCAGGTGCTAATGTCTATAAGCAACATAATCTCTCTAATTTCCTTCAAAAGGAAGTGCCAATGGTTCGTAAACTTGTTTGAAAAAACAACGACAAATGATGTTCTTTTTTCTGGCCAAAAGTCCCGCTCGCCGCTGAATTTGAGGGTATCTTGCTTTCCTCAAGGAAGCGGGAGTATTTTTGGATTCAGGCAGGCCGCGAGAGCAGTTTGAGTACTTATGGGTCCGACGCAGACCAATGACAAAATTATGAACGCTTTAGTGAACATCTCACCTTTCTATGGCGCCCTTGAAAGTACTTCATTTTCTCGTGCGCTTTTCTACCGATTGCCCCAAAATTTCTTGTCCACTATAGAGGAGATATCGCTTCCACATATATATCGACCGATGCCAGAATGCCCTTGTTCTTGGCTTTCACGCCGCATGAGTTACAAAGATGCCATCCGCGAAAACAAGGAGAATTTGGCATATAGCCGCTGGATTTCTTCAATTTACGCCCAAATGAGATTGCCCTGATCATAGAGCATCCGCAGAAGGTACGCTTGTCCCTACCAGGTGCTAATGTCTATAAGCAACATAATCTCAATTTCCTTCAAAAGGATGTGCCAACGGTTCGTAAACTTGTCCAAAATACAAAACAGCGTCACAAATGGTGTTCTTTACTTTCAAGCGGAAGCCAAAAGTCATGCTTAAGGCTGAATTTGAGGGTATCCGACGGACCAATGAAAATTATTCCGGCTTTAGTGAAGCTATGGGTAGTAGTTTTTGATTCGTTCTGTAAATTTCGCCATAGAGAGATAGCAGTTTGAGTACTTATGGGTCCGACGCAGACCAATGACAAAATTATTCACCGCTTTAGTGAACAGGCCAAAAGTCCATTCTATGGCAGTCCTTGCAAAGGGAGTAGTACTTCAGTTTTACTTATGGTCCACGCAGGCAATGACAAAATTATGACCCGATTGTCCTTTCTATATGTCTGAAAAATTTCGTGTTGTCCTCTAAAATTTTAGAGGAGATATCGCTTTCACATATATCGACCGATGCCAAGAATGCCCTTTTGTTCTTAGCTTTCACGCGCATGAGTTATCGCGATGCCATCCGACGAGAACAAGGAGAATAAGGCATATAGTCATGGATTTCTTCAATTTACGGCCGAATGAGATCGCCTCTGATCATAGAGCATCCGCAGAAGGTACGCTTTGTCCCTACCAGTGGGCTAATGTCTATAAGCAACATAATCTCTCGATTTCCTTCAAAAGGAAGTGCCAATCGGTTCGTAAACTTGTGTGGAAAACAAATGACTTAATGATGTTCTTTACTTTCGTACAAAAGTCCCGCTTAAGGCTGAATTTGAGGGTACTCCGGCCTCCTGGTGGAAGCGGGAGTATTTTTGATTCGTGAGGCATGATGATCAAATTGAGTACTTATGGGTCCGACGCAGACCAATGACAAAATTATGACCGCTTTAGTGAACATCTGTCCATTCTATGGCAATTCTTGAAAGTACTTCATTTTGTCGTTGTCCCTACCAGGGGGCTAATGTCTATAAGCAACATAATCTCTCGAATTTCCTTCAAAAGTAAGTGCCAATGGGTTCGTAAACTTGTCCGAAAAACAACGATTTAATGATGTTCTTTGACTTTCGTGGCCAAAAAGTCCTGCTTAAGGCTGAATTTGAGGGTACTCCGGGCCTCCTGGCGCAAGCGGGAGTATTTTTGATTCATACGCCATGAAAGCAGTTTGAGTACTTATGGGTCCGACACGGACACCGAATGACAAAATTATGACCGTTTTAGTGAACATCTGTCCCTTCTATGGCAATCCTTGAAAGTACTTCATTTTCTCATGTGCTTTTTACCTGATTGCCACAAAATTTCTTGTCCTCTATAGAGGAGATATCGTTTCCACATATATATTGACCGATGCCAGGAATGCCCTTTCGTTCTTGGCTTTCACGCGCATGAGTTACAAAGATGCCATCCGCGAAAACAAGGAGAATAAGGCATATAGTCGCTGGATTTTCTTCAATTTACGGCCAAATGAGATTGCCGGATCATAGAGCATCCGCAGAAGGTACGTTTGTCCCTACCGGGGGCTAATGTCTATAAGCAACATAATCTCTCGAATTTCCTTCAAAAGGAAGTGCCAATGGGTTCGTAAACTTGTCTGAAAAACAGCGACAAATAATGTTCTTTTACTTTCAGGGACAAAAAGTCCTGCTTAAGGCTGAATTTGAGGGTACTCCGGGCCTCTTGGCCGAAGCGGGGAGTATTTTTTGGATTCACCCGCTCGCCGTGAGCAGTTTGAGTACTTATGGGTCCGACGCAGACTCAATGACAAAATTATGACCGCTTTAGTGAACATCCGTCCTTTCTATGGCGTCCTTGAAAGTACTTCATTTTCTCGCGTGCTTTTGCCGATTGCCTTAAAATTTCTTGTCCTCTACATAGGAGATATCGTTTCGACATATATATTGACCGATGCCAGGAATGCCCTTTTGTTCTTGGCTTTCACGCCGCATGAGTTACAAAGATGCCATCCGCAAAGACAAGGAGAATAAGGCATATAGCCGCTGGATTTTCTTCAATTTACGGCCAAATGAGATCGCCTTCGGATCATAGAGCATCCGCAGAAAGGTACGCTTGTCCCTACCATGGGGGCTAATGTCTATAAGCAACATAATCTCTCGAATTTCCTTCAAAAGGAAGTGCCAATGGGTGCGTAAACTTGTCCGAAAAGTAGCGATTTAATGATGTTCTTTACTTTCGGGGCCAAAAAGTCCTGCTTAAGGCTGAATTTGAGGGTACTCGAGCATCCCGGCGCAAGCGGGAGTATTAGTTGATTCGCGCGCCATGAAAGCAGTTTGAGTACTTATGGGTCCGACGCAGACTCGAATGACAAAATTATGACCGTTTAAGTGAACATATGTCCATTCTATGGCGATCCTTGAAAGTACTTCATTTTCTCGTGCGCTTTTTGCCTGATTGCCCCAAAATTTCTTGTCCTCTATAGAGGAGATATCATTTCCACATGTATATTGACCGATGCCAGGAATACCCTTTTGTTCTTGGCTTTCACGCGCATGAGATACAGCATGCCATCCGGCGAAAACAAGGAGAATAAGGCATATAGTCGCTGGATTTTCTTCAATTTATGGCCAAATGAGATTGCCCGGATCATAGAGCATCTGCAGAAAGGTAAGTTTGTCCCTACCAGGTGCTAATGTCTATAAGCAACATAATCTCTCAATTTCCTTCAAAAGGAAGTGCCAATGGGTTCAGAAACTTGTTTGAAAAACAACGACAAATGATGTTCTTTTACTTTCAGGGCCAAAAAGTCCTGCTCGCCGCGAATTTGAGGGTACTCCGGGCCTCCTGGCGGAAGCGGGAGTATTTTTGGATTCAGCTACACGCCATGAAAGCAGTTTGAGTACTTATGGGTCCGACGCAGACCAATGACAAAATTATGAACGCTTTAGTGAACATCTGTCCTTTCTATGGCGTCCTTGAAAGTACTTCATTTTCTCGCATGCGCTTTCACCGATTGCCCCAAAATTTCTTGTCCACTATAGAGGAGATATCGTTTCCACATATATATTGACCGATGCCAGGAATGCCCTTTTGTTCTTGGCTTTCACGCGCATGAGTTACAGCATGCCATCCGGCGAAAACAAGGAGAATTTGGCATATAGCCGCTGGATTTCCTTCAATTTACGTCCAAATGAGATTGCCCGGATCATAGAGCATCTGCAGAAAGGTACGTTTGTCCCTACCAGGGGTGCTAATGTCTATAAGCAACATAATCTCTCGAATTTCCTTCAAAAGGATGTGCCAATGGGTTCAGAAACTTGTCTGAAAAACAGCGACAAATGGTGTTCTTTTACTTTCAGGGCCAAAAAGTCATGCTTAAGGCTGAATTTGAGGGTACTCCGGGCCTCCTGGCGGAAGCGGGGAGTAGTTTTTGGATTCGCGTGCTCGCCGCGAGCAGTTTGAGTACTTATGGGTCCGACGCAGACTCCGAATGACAAAATTATTCACCGTTTTAGTGAACATCTGTCCATTCTATGGCAGTCCTTGAAAGTACTTCATTTTCTCGTCGCTTTTGCTTTGATTGCCCCAAAATTTCTTGTCCTCTATAGAGGAGATATCGTTTGCACATATATATTGACCGATGCCAAGAATGCCCTTTTGTTCTTAGCTTTCACGTGCATGAGTTACTGCATGCCATCCGACGAGAACAAGGAGAATAAGGCATATAGCCGCTGGATTTCTTCAATTTACGGCCGAATGAGATTGCCCGGATCATAGAGCATCTGCAGAAAGGTACGTTTGTCCCTACCAGGTGGGCTAATGTCTATAAGCAACATAATCTCTCGTATTTCCTTCAAAAGGAAGTGCCAATCGGTTCAGAAACTTGTGTGGAAAACAATGATTTAATGATGTTCTTTACTTTCAGGCCAAAAAGTCCTGCTTAAGGCTGAATTTGAGGGTACTCCGGGCCTCTGGTGGAAGCGGGAGTATTTTTTGATTCATCGTCACTTGCGATCAAATTGAGTACTTATGGGTCCGACGCAGACTCAATGACAAAATTATGACCGCTTTAGTGAACATCTGTCCTTTCTATGGCGTCCTTGAAAGTACTTCATTTTGTCGTGGCGCTTTTCGCTTGATTGCCCTAAAATTTCTTGTCCTCTATAGAGGAGATATCGCTTCCACATATATATTGACCGATGCCAGGAATGCCCTTTTGTTCTTGGCTTTCACAAGGATGAGTTACATCATGCCATCGGCGAAAAAACAAGAAGAATAAGGCATATAGTCGCTGGATTTTCTTCAATTTACGCCAAATGAGATTACCCGGATCATAGAGCATCTGCATAAAGGTACGTTTGTCCGTACCAGGTGCTAATGTCTATAAGCAACATAATCTCTCTAATTTCCTTCAAAAGGAAGTGCCAATGGGTTCAGAAACATGTCTGAAAAACAGCGACAAATGATGTTCCTTTACTTTCAGGGCCAAAAAGTCATGCTTAAGGCTGAATTTGAGGGTACTCCGGGCCTCTGGCGGAAGCGGGAGTAGTTTTTGATTCGGCGCGCCATGAAAGCAGTTTGAGTACTTATGGGTCCGACGCAGACCAATGACAAAATTATTGACCGCTTTAGTGAACATCTGTCCATTCTATGGTAGTCCTTGAAAGTACTTCATTTTCTCGCGCTTTTGCCGATTGCCCTAAAATTTCTTGTCCTCTATAGAGGAGATATCGTTTCACATATATATTGACCGATGCCAGGAATGCCCTTTTGTTAGCTTTCACGCGCATGAGTTACAGCATGCCATCCGACGAGAACAAGGAGAATAAGGCACATAGCCGCTGGATTTTCTTCAATTTACGGCAAAATGAGATTGCCCGGATCATAGAGCATCTGCAGAAAGGTACGTTTGTCCCTACCAGGGGGTTAATGTCTATAAGCAACATAATCTCTTGTATTTCCTTCAAAAGGAAGTGCCAATGGGTTCGAAACTTGTCCGAAAACAGCGATTTAATGACGTTCTTTTACTTTCAGGGCCAAAAAGTCCTACTTAAGGCTGAATTTGAGGGTACTCGGGCCTCTGGCGGAAGCGGGAGTATTTTTGATTCGCGCGCTCCACGAGCAGTTTGAGTACTTATGGGTCCGACGCAGACTCAATGACAAAATTATGACCGCTTTAGTGAACATCTGTCCTTTCTATGGCAATCCTTGAAAGTACTTCATTTTTTCGTCGCGCTTTCGCACCGATTGCCCGAAATTTCTTGTCCTCTATAGAGGAGATATCGCTTCCACATATATGTCGACCGATGCCGTGAATGCCCTTTGTTCTTGGCTTTCACGCCGCATGAGTTACAAAGCATGCCATCCGGCGAAAACAAGGAGAATTAGGCATATAGCCGCTAGATTTTCTTCAATTTACGGCCAAATAAGATTGCCCGGATCATAGAGCATCTGCAGAATGGTACGTTTGTCTCTACCAGGGGTGCTAATGTCTATAAGCAACATAATCTCTCGAATTTCCTTCAAAAGGATGTGCCAATGGGTTCAGAAACTTGTCTGAAAACAACGACAAATGATGTTCTTTTACTTTCAGGGCCAAAAAGTCATTCTTAAAGCTGAATTTGAGGGTACTCCTGGCCTCCTGGCAGAAGCGGGGAGTAGTTTTTGGATTCGCGTGCTCGCTGCGAGCAGTTTGAGTACTTATGGGTCCGACGCAGACTCCGAATGACAAAATTATTGACCGTTTTAGTGAACATCTGTCCATTCTATGGCAGTCCTTGAAAGTACTTCATTTTCTCGTGCGCTTTTTGCCTGATTGCCGCAAAATTTCTTGTCCTCTATAGAGGATATATCGCTTCACATATATATTGACCGATGCCAAGAATGCCCTTTTGTTCTTAGCTTTCACGCCGCATGAGTTACAAAGATGCCATCCGATGAGAACAAGGAGAGTAAGGCATATAGCCGCTGGATTTTCTTCAATTTACGGCCAAATGAGATTGCCCGGATCATAGAACATCTGCAGAAAGGTACGTTTGTCCCTACCAGGGGGGCTAATGTCTATAAGCAACATAATCTCTTGTATTTCCTTCAAAAGGAAGTGCCAATGGGTTGAAACTTGTCCGGAAAACAGCGATTTAATGATGTTCTTTACTTTCAGGCCAAAAGTCACGCTTAAGGCTGAATTTGAGGGTACTCGGGCCTCCTTGCGGAAGGGGAGTATTTTTGATTCAGCTCGCATGAAAGCAGTTTGAGTACTTATGGGTCCGACGCAGACTCGAATAACAAAATTATGACCGTCTTAGTGAACATCTGTCCTTTCTATGGCGTCCTTGAAAGTACTTCATTTTCTCGTGCGCTTTTACCGATTGCCCCTAAAATTTCTTGTCCTCTATAGAGGAGATATCGCTTCCACATATATATTGACCGATGCCAGGAATGCCCTTTTGTTCTTGGCTTTCACGCGGATGAGTTACAGCATGCCATCGGGCGAAAACAAGAAGAATAAGGCATATAGCCGCTGGATTTTCTTCAATTTACGGCCAAATGAGATTGCCCGGATCATAGAGCATCTGCAGAAAGGTATGATTGTCCGTACTAGGCGTGCTAATGTCTATAAGCAACATAATCTCTCGAATTTCCTTCAAAAGGAAGTGCCAATGGGTTCAGAAACATGTCTGAAAACAGCGACAAATGATGTTCCTTTACTTTCAGGGCCAAAAAGTCATGCTTAAGGCTGAATTTGAGGGTACTCCGGCCTCTGGCGAAGCGGGAGTAGTTTTTGATTCAAGCGCTACTTGAAAGCAGTTTGAGTACTTATGGGTCCGACGCAGACCAATGACAAAATTATTGACCGCTTTAGTGAACATCTGTCCATTCTATGGTAGTCCTTGAAAGTACTTCATTTTCTCGTGCGCTTTTGCTGATTGCCCTAAAATTTCTTGTCCTCTATAGAGGAGATATCGCTTCCACATATAGATTGACCGATGCCAGAATGCCCTTTTGTTCTTGGCTTTCACGCCGCATGAGTTACAAAGATGCCATCCGCAAAACAAGGAGAATTAGGCATATAGCCGCTAGATTTTCTTCAATTTACGCCAAATGAGATTGCCTTGATCATAGAGCATCCGCAGAAGGTACGTTTGTCCCTACCAGGGGTGCTAATGTCTATAAGCAACATAATCCTCAATTTCCTTCAAAAGGATGTGCCAATGGGTTGAAACTTGTCTCAAAAACAGCGACAAATGATGTTCTTTCACTTTCAGGCCAAAAGTCATGCTTAAAGCTGAATTTGAGGGTACTCCGGCCTCTGGCGAAGCGGGAGTAGTTTTTGGATTCGTGTGCTTGCTGCGAGCAGTTTGAGTACTTATGGGTCCGACGCAGACCAATGACAAAATTATTGACCGCTTTAGTGAACATCTGTCCATTCTATGGCGTCCTTGAAAGCACTTCATTTTCTCGCGCGCTTTTTGCCCGATTGCCCCAAAATTTCTTGTCCTCTATAGAGGATATATCGCTTCCACATATATATTGACCGATGCCAAGAATGCCCTTTTGTTCTTGGCTTTCACGCGCATGAGTTACACCATGCCATCCAACGAGAACAAGGAGAATAAGGCATATAGCCGCTGGATTTTCTTCAATTTACGGCCAAATGAGATTGCCCGGATCATAGAGCATCTGAAGAAAGGTACGTTTGTCCATACCAGGGGGGCTAATGTCTATAAGCAACATAATCTCTCGATTTCCTTCAAAAGGAAGTGCCAATGGGTTGAAACTTGTCCGGAAAAAAAGTGATTTAATGATGTTCTTTTACTTTCAGGGCCAAAAGTCCTGCTTAAGGCTGAATTTGAGGGTACTCGGGCCTCCTTGCGAAGCGGGAGTATTTTTTGATTCGCAAGACTCGCCATGAAAGCAGTTTGAGTACTTATGGGTCCGACGCAGACTCAATAACAAAATTATGACCGCTTTAGTAAACATTTATCCTTTCTATGGCGTCCTTGAAAGTACTTCATTTTCTCTTGCGCTTTACTGCTGATTGCGCCTAAAATTTCTTGTCCTCTATAGAGGAGATATCGTTTCCACATATATATTGACCGATGCCAGGAATGCCCTTTTGTTCTTGGCTTTCACGCGGATGAGTTACAGCATGCCATCGGGCGAAAACAAGAAGAATAAGGCATATAGCCGCTGGATTTTCTTCAATTTACGGCCAAATGAGATTGCCCGGATCATAGAGCATCTACAGAAAGGTACGATTGTCCGTACCAGGGGTGCTAATGTCTATAAGCAACATAATCTCTCGAATTTCCTTCAAAAGGAAGTGCCAATGGGTACAGAAACATGTCTGAAAAACAGCGACAAATGATGTTCCTTTACTTTCAGGGCCAAAAAGTCATGCTTAAGGCTGAATTTGAGGGTACTCCGGGCCTCCTGGCGGAAGCGGGGAGTAGTTTTTGGATTCACGCGCTCGCCGCGAGCAGTTTGAGTACTAATGGGTCTGACGCAGACTCCGAATGACAAAATTATTGACCGTTTTAGTGAACATCTGTCCATTCTATGGTAGTCCTTGAAAGTACTTCATTTTCTCGTCGCTTTTGCCGATTGCCCTAAAATTTCTTGTCCTCTATAGAGGAGATATCGTTTCCACATATATATTGAATGATGCCAGGAATGCCCTTTTGTTCTTAGCTTTCACGCGCATGAGTTACAGCATGCCATCCGACGAGAACAAGGAGAATAAGGCACATAGCCGCTTGATTTTCTTCAATTTACGGCCAAATGAGATTGCCCGGATCATAGAGCATCTGCAGAAGGTACGCTTGTCCCTACCGGGGGCTAATGTCTATGTTTACATAATCTCTCGATTTCCTTCAAAAGGAAGTGCCAATGGGTTGAAACTTGTCCGAAAACATCGATTTAATCATGTTCTTTACTTTCGGGGCCAAAAGTCCTGCTTAAGGCTGAATTTGAGGGTACTCGGGCCTCCTAGCGAAGCGGGGAGTATTTTTGGATTCACGCGCCGCCACGAGCAGTTTGAGTACTTATGGGTCCGACGCAGACCAATGACAAACTTATGACCGCTTTAGTGAACATCTGTCCTTTCTATGGCAGTCCTTGAAATTACTTCATTTTGTCGTGCGCTTTTAGCCTGATTGCCCCAAAATTTCTTGTCCTCTATAGAGGAGATATCGTTTCCACATATATATTGACCGATGCCAGAATGCCCTTCGTTCTTGGCCTTCACGCGATGAGTTACAAAGATGCCATACGGCGAAAACAAGGAGAATAAGGCATATAGCGCTGGATTTTCTTCAATTTACGGCCAAATGAGATTTCCCGGATCATAGAGCATCTGCAGAAAGGTACGTTTGTCCCTACCAGGGGTGCTAATGTCTATAAGCAACATAATCTCTCGAATTTCCTTCAAAAGGAAGTGCCAATGGGTTCGTAAACATGTCCAAAAACAATGATTTAATGATATTCTTTTACTTTTAGGGCCAAAAGTCCTGCTTAAAGCTGAATTTGAGGGTACTCGGGCCTCTGGCTGAAGCGGGTAGTATTTTTTGATTCGCGACTCTTCATGAGCAGTTTGAGTACTTATGGGACCGACGAAGACTCAATGACAAAATTATGACCGCTTTAGTGAACATCTGTCCTTTCTATGGCGTCCTTGAAAGTACTTCATTTTCTCGTCGCTTTCTGCCTGATTGCCCCAAAATTTCTTGTCCTATATAGAGGAGATATCGCTTCCACATATAGATTGACCGATGCCAGAAAGCCCTTTTGTTCTTGGCTTTCACGCCGCATGAGTTACAAAGATGCCATCCGCGAAAACAAGGAGAATAAGGCATATAGTCACTGGATATTCTTCAATTTACGGTAAATGAGATTGCCTTGATCATAGAGCATCCGCAGAAGGTACGTTTGTCCCTACAAGGGGGCTAATGTCTATAAGCAACATAATCTCTCGATTTCCTTCAAAAGGAAGTCCAATGGGTTCGAAACTTGTCGGAAAACAATGATTTAATCTTGTTCTTTTAGTTTCAGGGCCAAAAAGTCCTGCTTAAGGCTGAATTTGAGGGTACTCCGGGCCTCCTGGGGGAAGCGGGGAGTATTTTGGATTCGCAAGCTCGCCGCGAGTAGTTTGAGTACTTATGGGTCCGACGCAGACTCCCAATGACAAAATTATGACCGTTTTAGTGAACATTTGTCCTTTCTATGGCAGTCCTTGAAAATACTTCATTTTCTTGTGCGCTTTTTGCCTGATTGCCCCAAAATTTCTTGTCCTCTATAGAGGATATATCGTTTCCACATATATATTGATCGATGCCAGGAATGCCCTTTTGTTCTTGGCTTTCACGCGCATGAGTTACAAAGATGCCATCCGTGAAAACAAGGAGAATAAGGCATATAGTCGCTGGATTTTCTTCAATTTACGGCCAAATGAGATTGCCCGGATCATCGAGCATCCGCAGAAGGTACGTTTGTCCCTACCAGGTGCTAATGTCTATAAGCAACATAATCTCTCAAATTTCCTTCAAAAGGAAGTGCCAATGGGTTCGTAAACATGTCGAAAAACAATGATTTAATGATGTTCTTTTAGTTTCACGGCCAAAAGTCCTACTTAAGGCTGAATTTGAGGGTACTCGGGCCTCTGGCGGAAGCGGGTAGTATTTTTAGATTTGCGTGCTCGCCATGAGCAGTTTGAGTACTTATGGGTCCGACGCAGACCAATGACAAAATTATGACCGTTTTAGTGAACATCTGTCCTTTCTATGGCAGTCCTTGAAAGTACTTCATTTTCTCGTGCGCTTTCTGCCTGATTGCCCCAAAATTTCTTGTCCTCAACAGAGGAGATATCGTTTCCACATATATATTGATCGATGCCTGGAATTCCCTTTTGTTCTTAGCTTTCACGCGCATGAGTTACAGGCATGCCATCCGGCGAAAACAAGGAGAATAAGGCATATAGCCGCTGGATTTTCTTCAATTTACGGCCAAATGAGATTGCCTAGATCATAGAGCATCTGCAGAAAGGTACGTTTGTCCCTACAAGGGGGGCTAATGTCTATAAGCAACATAATCTCTCGAATTTCCTACAAAAGGAAGTGCCAATGGGTTCAGAAACTTGTCTCAAAAACAGCAACAAATGATGTTCTTTTAGTTTCAGGGCCAAAAAGTCCTGCTTAAGGCTGAATTTTAGGGTACTCCGGGCCTCCTGGCGGAAGCAGGGTGTATTTTTTGATTCATAGGCTACGCCATGAGCAGTTTGAGTACTTATGGGTCCGACGCAGACTCAATGACAAAATTATGACCGCTTTAGTGAACATCTGTCTTTCTATGGCGTCCTTGAAAGTACTTGCATTTTCTCGCAGCGCTTTCTACCGATTGCCCAAAATTTTTTGTCCTCTCATAGAGGAGATATCGCTTCCACATATATATGACCGATGCCGTGAATGCCCTTTTGTTCTTGGCTTTCACGCCGCATGAGTTATAGCATGCCATCCGGCAAAAACAAGGAGAATAAGGCATATAACGCTGGATTCTCTTCAATTTACTGACCAAATGAGATTGCCGGATCATAGAGCATCCGCAGAAAGTTACGTTTGTCCCTACCAGGGGCTAATGTCTATAAGCAACATAATCTCTCGATTTCCTTCAAGCGGAAGTGCCAATGGGTTCGTAAACTTGTCTCAAAAACAATGACAAATGATGATCTTTTACTTTTGGCCAAAAAGTCTAGCTTAAGGCTGAATTTGGGGTACTCGGGCCTCTGGCGGAAGCGGTAGTATTTTTTCGATTCAAGCGCTCTCATGAAAGTTTGAGTACTTATGGGTCCGACACAGCCTCCAATGACAAAATTATGACCATTTTAGTGAACATCTGTCCTTTCTATGGCGTCCTTGAAAGTACTTCATTTTCTCGTGCGCTTTTTGCCCGATTGCCTAAAATTTCTTGTCCTCTATAGAGGATATATCGCTTCCACATATATATTGATCGATGCCATGAATGCCCTTTTGTTCTTGGCTTTCACGCCGCATGAGTTACAACATGCCATCCGCGAAAACAAGGAGAATAAGGCATATAGTCACTGGATATTCTTCAATTTACGCCAAATGAGATTGCCCGGATCATAGAGCATCTGCAGAAGGTACGCTTGCCCCTACAAGGGGGCTAATGTCTATAAGCAACATAATCTCTCGAATTTCCTTCAAAAGGAAGTGCCAATGGGTTCGTAAACTTGTCCAAAAAACGGCGACAAATGATGTTCTTTACTTTCAGGCCAAAAAGTCACGCTTAAGGCTGAATTTGAGGGTACTCCGGCCTCCTAGGGAAGCGGGAGTATTTTGATTCGCAAGCTCGCCATGAGCAGTTTGAGTACTTATGGGTCCGACGCAGACCAATGACAATATTATGACCGCTTTAGTGAACATCTGTCCATTCTATGGCAGTCCTTGAAAGCACTTCATTTTCTGGTACGCTTTTTGCCTGATTGCCCCAAAATTTCTTGTCCTCTATAGAGGATATATTGTTTCCACATATATATTGATCGATGCCAGGAATGCCCTTTTCTTCTTAGCTTTCACGCGCATGAGTTACAGCATGCCATCCAGCAAAAACAAGGAGAATAAGGCATATACACGCTGGATTTTCTTCAATTTACGGCCAAATGAGATTACCCGGATCATAGAGCATCTGCAGAAAGGTACGTTTGTCCCTACCAGGGGGGCTAATGTCTATAAGCAACATAATCTCTCGTATTTCCTTCAAAAGGAAGTGCCAATGGGTTCAGAAACTTGTCCGAAAAGTCCTGCTTAAGGCTGAATTTGAGGGTACTCGGCTCTCCCGCGGAAGCGGTAGTATTTTTTGATTCAAGGCGCTCGCTGCAAGCAGTTTGATTACTTATGGGTCCGACGCAGACTCCGAATGACAAAATTATGACCGTTTTAGTGAACATCTGTCCTTTCTATGGCAGTCCTTGAAAGTACTTCATTTTCTCGTGCGCTTCACCGATTGCCCCAAAATTTCTTGTCCTCTATAGAGAAGATATCGTTTCCACATATATATTGACCGATGCCATGTATGCCCTTTTGTTCTTGGCTTTCACGCGCATGAGTCACAGCATGCCATCCTGCGAAAACAAGGAGAATAAGGCATATAGCCGCTGGATTTTCTTCAATTTACGGCCAAATGAGATTGCCTGGATCATAGAGCATCTGCAGAAAGGTACGTCTGTCCCTACCAGGGGGGCTAATGTCTATAAGCAACATAATCTCTCGAATTTCCTTCAAAAGGAAGTGCCAATGGGTTCAGAAACTTGTCTGAAGAACAGCGACAAATGATGTTCTTTTACTTTCGGGCCAAAAGTCCCGCTTAAGGCTGATTTGAGGGTACTCGGGCCTCTGGCGGAAGCGGGAGTAGTTTTTGATTGGCGCTTCATGCGAGCATTTTGAGTAATTATGGGTCCGACGCAGACTCAATCGACAAAATTATTGACCGCTTTAGTGAACATCTGTCCATTCTATAGCGTCCTTGAAAGTACTTCATTTTCTCGTGCGCTTTTTGGCTGATTGCCCTAAAATTTCTTGTCCTCTATAGAGGAGATATCGCTTCACATATATATTGACCGATGCTCGAATGCCCTTTTGTTCTTAGCTTTCACGCGCATGAGTTACAAAGATGCCATCCGCGAAAACAAGGAGAATAAGGCATATAGCCGCTGGATTTTCTTTAATTTACGGCCAAATGAGATTGCCCGGATCATAGAGCATCTGCAGAAAGGTACTTTTGTCCCTACAAGGGGGGAAAATGTCTATAAGCAACATAATCTCTCGAATTTCCTTCAAAAGGAACTCCCAATGGGTTCAGAAATTTGTCTGAAAAACAGCGACAAATGATGTTCTTTTACTTTCAGGGCCAAAATGTCCTGCTTAAGGCTGAATTTGAGGGTACTCCGGACCTCCTGGCGGAAGCGGGGAGTATTTTTTGGATTCGCACGCTCGCCGCGAGCAGTTTGAGTACTTGCGTCCGACGCAGACTCCGAATGACAAAATTATGACCGTTTTAGTGAACATTTGTCCTTTCTATGGCAGTCCTTGAAAGTACTTCATTTTCTCGTGCTCTTTCTGCCTGATTGCCCCAAAATTTCTTGTCCTCTATAGAGGAGATATCGTTTCCACATATATTGACCGATGCCAGGAATGCCCTTTTGTTCTTGGCTTTCACGCGCATGAGTTACAAAGAAGCCATCCGTGAAAACAAGGACAATAAGGCATATAGTCACTGGATTTTCTTCAATTTACTGGCCAAATGAGATTGCCGGATCATAGAGCATCTGCAGAAAGGTACGTTGGTCCCTACAAGGGGGATAATGTCTATAAGCAACATAATCTCTCGAATTTCCTTCAAAAGGAAGTGCCAATGGGTTCGTAAACTTGTCCGAAAAACAGCGATTTAATGATGTTCTTGTACTTTCATGGCCAAAAGTCATGCTTAAGGCTGAATTTGAGGGTACTCCGGGCCTCCTAGCGAAGCGGGAGTCTTTTTGATTGCATTCATGAAAGCAGTTTGAGTACTTATGGGTCCGACGAAGACTCAATGACAAAATTAAGACCGCTTTAGTGAACATCTGTCATTTCTATGGCAGTCCTTGAAAGTACTTCATTTTCTCGCGCTTTCACCGATTTCTAAAATTTCTTGTCCTCTATAGAGGAGATATTGTTTCCACATATATATTGACCGATGCCAGGAATGCCCTTTTGTTCTTGGCTTTCACGCGCATGAGTTACAGCATGCCATCCGGCGAAAACAAGGAGAATAAGGCATATAGCCGCTGGATTTTCTTCAATTTACGGCCAAATGAGATTGCCGGATCATAGAGCATTTGCAGAAAGGTACGTTTGTCCCTACCAGGGGGGCTAATGTCTATAAGCAACATAATCTCTCGAATTTCCTTCAAAAGGAAGTGCCAATGGGTTCAGAAACTTGTCTGAAAAACAGCGACAAATGATGTTCTTTTACTTTCAGGGCCAAAAAGTCCTGCTTAAGGCTGAATTTGAGGGTACTCCGGGCCTCCTGGCGGAAGCGGGGAGTAGTTTTTGGATTCGCGCTCTCGCCGCGAGCAGTTTGAGTACTTATGGGTCCGACGCAGACTCCGAATGACAAAATTATTGACCGTTTTAGTGAACATCTGTCCATTCTATGGCAGTCCTTGAAAGTACTTCATTTTCTCGCGCTTTTTGCCTGATTGCCCTAAAATTTCTTGTCCTCTATAGAGGAGTGTCGTAATCGAGTGGTGCGAAGACGAAATTGAGAAGAACAAGAACATAACCCGTCGAATTTACCTGGAATTCAAAGGAAAGATTAAGCGAGTCTAGCTCGTTACAGTGGTTCTTGCCAACCAGCAACACTGGCGGCGCAAGGGGGAAACTGATGAGGACATGACTACCTTGGATATGACCAAAAATATTGCATGCATGCATATTTGTCGTGATTTCTAGTGCAAACTATTCAATAATCTATTTATGTTATCCGGAAAAAAATACTTCACACACTTTTGTGTTTTGTCTAATTGCAGGTGTATGAGACATTTGTACAATCCACATATGAAGATAAGGGAAAAGGAGAAGTTTAGGTGCTGTTCACAAAGTCTTCTCACGTCACTTTTGAGCCAAGAGAAGATAGAGTCCAAGTCTCTCACGTTCTGGATTCAGATTCGGACTGCACAGACATACCTGACTCAAAACGTCAACAACTTTTTCATACGGACTCCCAATTGGGTGATTCTTTTTTTGTTGGAAAGTAGATTTCATGCTCTTTCCAGCACAGTTGGAATCACCTTAAAAGCCGTCCGGAGCGTTGAGTTGTGAACGAAACAATGTGACGCTGCACCAGAATCCGAGTCAAACTACAAGTCCAAAGGTGTTACGTCACCTCCACTTGGGCCCATTGGCCTTGTACGACCTAGGGTTAGTTTTAGGCTGCCTTGGGACGTTCTCCCACCTCCTTGGCCGTCACCCCTTGCTCCTATATAAGTAGATCCATCTAGTAGCTTTTTGCTTGGGATTTGTTTAGTTAAAAGTTAGCCATTGCAACCGTGTATGCCGTTTGTGTCCAACGACCAGACCAAGACCGCATACGGATCCCCACCTTTATCAATACTTTATACATACTCGCAATATTCAGTTTGCTTTTATCATATTCTTGCTTGTTCTTCGATTGCTTGCAGGAATAGACCTTCGTGGTCAGGTTGATTGTGCTCCGGCGTGGTCAATAACCTCTCGGAGTTGGTTTAGCGATTGCTAAGGCGCAACGTCGTGCACGTTTGTAGTCGGATTGTCAAAGTCATCTTCACCAAATCGATAGTTATCATCTCATCGAAAGATCGGGACACCCCCGCCTCTATCAGAAACCCTAAAAAGAAGAGAGATACCCTCCCTCGATCCCAACTCCTGGCTTTATAGCCTGACAAAAAGGGGAGGAAAAAGAAGATGATAGAAGCAAAGGTGTCCCGTCTTTCGATGAGATGGTGGATTTCGCTTTGGTGGAAGTCGACTTTGACGATCCGACTACGAACGTGCGAGGACGTCGCGCCTTAGCAATCGCTAAACCAACTCCGACAGGTTATTGACACACCGAGCACGATCAACTCGACCACGAGGGTCTTTTTCTCATGAGCAAACGAAGAACAAGCAAGAAACCGAGATTGCAATCTGGATATTGTGAATATAAGATGAAAGCTTTATTGATCAAGGTGGGGTTACTCGTGGACGCTTTGTCCGGTCGTTGAACACAAACGGCACGCGGGTTGCAGCTATGGCTAACTTTTAATCTAAACAAAACCCAAAGTCTAAACGGTGCCCTAAGGGCTGTATATATGGAGGAAGAGGGGTGAATTTCGTGGCCATTGATGGAGGGGTCCAAACTAACCCTATCTCTTGTTTCCCACACATACGGACTCTAAAAATAGCCTATACTTATGTATTTCGAAATTACATGGGCCTGGCCCAATAATAAGGTGACGCAGCACCTAGAATAGCCTCTGGACGAAATTTATGAAGTGGCATCTTGTATATTTCGTCCAAGGCTTCATGCACTCATTATGGTGGCTTCAAAGTCCTGAAATCATCACTTGTAACTCCGTTCTTGTCCCCCTTGCGCATGCCATCATCTCCATGCTTGTTCTTGCTCCAATGATCATCCTTCTCCAAGCTAGGCCCTTCATTTGTAAGCAAAACAAATGTGTCCAATTTAGGTAGCATCATATTCTCATGAACATTAGAATCATTACCAAGAAACGAAAGTACCTGCTAATTTAGTTGGCGTGCGCGAGCTCTAGTAATTGGTCCAGTATGTATAGCAGCAGGGGCTGTGGGTGTAACAATGGTATTGATGTCCTCATCATCCTCCCCTTCTTGAAATGAAGTCGTCCTCGACGGAAGTTCATCTTCCTCACCCAAATAAGGCTTCAAATCTGCAATGTTAAAAGTGGGACTAACCCCAAAATCTGCAGGCAGCTCAAGTTTATATGCATTATCATTTACTTTCTCCAACACCTTAAAGGGACCAGCAACACGTGGCATTGGCTTTCATTTGCACAAATCAGGAAATCTATCCTTACGCAAATGTAACCAAACAAGATCTCCAGGTGCAAACACAACATGTTTTGTACCCTTATCTCCAGCAAGTTTATATTTAGCATTCATACGCTCAATGTTTTCCTTAGTTAACTCATGCATTTTTAAAATCAATTCAGCACATTCTTTAGCATCAAAATTAACCTTCTCCGAAGATGGAAGAGGCAACAAATCAATAGGTGCACGAGGTAGGAAACCATACACAACTTCAAAAGGGCACATCTTAGTTGTAGAATGCAATGAACGATTATAAGCAAATTCAATATGAGGCAAGCATTCCTCCCACATTTTCTTATTATTCTTCAGAACAGCCCTAAGCGTAGTAGACAATGTTCTATTGACTACTTCAGTTTGTCCATTAGTTTGGGGGTGACAAGTAGTAATAAAAAGCAGTTTAGTCCCCAACTTAGCCCATAAACATCTCCAAAAGTGGCTAAGAAATTTAGTATCACGATCTGAAACAATATTATTTGGCACACCATGCAAGTTTAATAATTTCACGAAAGAACAAATCAGCAACATTAACAAGATCATCGCTTTTATGACATGGTATAAAGTGTGCCATTTTGAGAATCTATCCACGACAACAAATATGCTATCCTCCCTTGATGCGGAGCATCCTTCCATCATCCCCATGGCCTCTACATCAACACCTACAACACCACAAGGACCGATGACTCGAGCACGTGCAAGAGCTCTTGAAACCGAGGTGACATCACTCCTCTCACAACTCTCCTTCGATTCACATGAGACAGGGTTACTACCTCAAACGGAAACTCTATGCATACTCAGGCACCAAGGAGTCGACCATGAAGAAGCTAGGAAGCAAGGAGAATCGGAAGCGGAAGACATACGCGAAGACGGAGAGGAAGAAGCAACCAGGACCAGAGAGGCCGGACGATCCGGGCGGAGGCCCGGACGATCCGGACAGAGCCCGGATGATCCGGACCCCGGTCCGGACGATCCGGCTAAATCAACCGAAGGCAACAGAACCTCCACGCTGAAGCCGGATCATCCGGACACCGCCCGGACATCCGGACCACCAACCGGACGTCCGGCCCTGCGCCGTCACCAGCAGAGCTCCCGGACCATCCGGGCCCCCACCCGGATCATCCGGACCAGCCCGGATCATCCGGACCGTAGCCCGGATCATACGGCCAGCGCCTGCGCGCGCGTGTTGGGCTGAGCCCATGTACCCCTTCGCCCCAGACTCTATATATAGGACCCCCTCTCCTCACTTTGAGACTTAGCATTAGATTAGCTCATATTTGTGTGTGAGAGCCTTTCCTCATCCACCGGTACTTCTCCACGGAGATCAGGACCTCCATCTAGGAGAAGATCCATCGGATTCAAGACCCCTATACGGGAAGATCCCCTCGTGGATTCAAGACCTCCTCCGGGAGAAGAACGGCTACCTTTGTATCTTTCCTTTGTTGATTTTGGACCATGTATCACTCGTGCTTCGATGATCTAGACCTTGTGTGATTGATCTCTTGTCGGTTGAGTGTCTCTCTCGTTCTTCCCCGTGATTTCCTCTCGTGCTTCCGCGTGTTCTTCGTGTTTTCCTCCGTAGGATCCCCTCCAAACGTGAAAGATCGACGAATAGGGTTCCACCCTACATCATATGGTATCATGAGCCACGTTGACCTCGTGATTTCTAGCTTGATTTTGTTGTTTTCATCCTAAAAACCCGAAAATCCCCACAAAAATACCCCCAAATTTTTTTGTGATTTGTTGGTTTTGATGATGTTTTGTTGTTTTTGATCCGTGGATTCGGTGTGTAACTCGTGGATCTTGTGTTTCCCCACCTTCTCCCCCTCGAAATCCACCCAAAATCCCCGAAATCGTCAAATTCCACCCCATTTTCGTGTTCTTCCCGAGTAGTTCCCGTGCGTGGTTGACCTGCCCGGATCATCCGGACCAAGTCCCGGATCATCCGGACTCGCCCGGATCATCCGGCTCCTGGCCCGGATCATCCGGCTTCCTCTGCCGAAACTGCAGATTCTGCAGCCCCATCCACCACCACCACCTTCCACACACATATACACCCTCCACATCCCATCCACCACCATTTCCACTTGCCAAACCCCAAGACTAAACCTCCGTACTACCATTCGATTTTGAGTTCGACAATTTGAGTGAGATTTCCGTGTCCTCTTGTGTTTCGGCTATTTAGGCGCGGTGTGACAGCAACAACAAACGCTCATTTTGGTCGGCTACTCATCTTCGCCATTTAACGGTAACATCGACGACATCTTTGTCATACCTTGCAATTGCATTGATAACCATTATATACCATCTTTATGCTGCTTACCCACCGAGACTAGCCATTGAGTATTGCCGGCAACGTGACTTGTGCACATTAGTTGCATACACCATATCATACATACCTTTGAGGTGCATATCTCGGAATCAACTTGTGTGTCACAAAGTTGTCATCGCATACACAATTGCTATCTTAGTTCGCCAAGTTTGCATAAGAAAAGAGCTCAAAAGAGAAAGAGCCACTCAAGCTTTTAAGCAAAGAGGAAAGATAAGCAAAGAGCTTATAAGCAACAAGCATAGCATCATACAACATTAAGATTGTCATATAAGATCATCTTGGATCATTGCACCGAAATACCATACATATAGTATACTTGGGATAGAGATCGTTGCATTTTTGCAAAGTAGGTTGTGCACAAGCTCCGTATCCGCCTATTGTGCAATCGTGCTAGCGTCTCTCTAGTATTGTGCAACAAGAGCATTTTCCTGGATTCCACATTTTGGCTCATTTTTGGCTTGCACAATCCCATTTATCTATTTGCGTGTGTGTTTCCGTGTACCACTACTTGCTTGGTCTACTTGTTGCATATGCCAATTTGCGAATCTTCTTCAACATTTTTGAGTCAAGCTAACGATTGCAATCAATTTTGTGCCACCATCCTAACCAAGCTCCACCAAAAGCTTTTACTTGTGTAGGTGTGAGAATCGACAAGGATCGGTACCAATAGTTCTATTTCATTGTCCGCATTTGAGTGAACTTGATTCATCTTCAACTTCGGTCAAAGGTACATTGGTATTCATTCTTCTCCTTCTACCACTCACAATTTGCTTGAAATGATGGATAGGCCAAGTTCTTCCACAAATCCACTCTTCATCGAGCAAGACGACGACATGTCATCATACGTCACCAAGAGCCACCTCTTTGGCGCGCAACGAGCTCTCCATCAAGAGCAACAAGCAATGAGTGAACGCATCGACAACCTCTCCACCGACTTGCGACTCTCTGAGAAACATACACGCGATTACTTCGACAACAAACTCGACGCGCACAAGAAAGAGAACGATGCAAGAATGGACGAGATCCGCGCCTTGTTGGTGAACCGGCGTACTTCTACCTCTTCACACTCAAGACGGAGCCACTCAAGTCGCCACTCCGACGACTCCTTCTCCGACACAAGTACACCGTCATCGAACATTCTTCGTCGAGCAGCGTCAAGACATCATGCATCTCGCAACCCGCTACACGACAAGAATCTCCAAGAGCAAGTTGATGAAGAAGTTCCTCGTCCTCAATCGAGCCAAATGGCGTTTGCTCAAGCTCAAGAACGACAACGTCTTCGTCACCAACAAGAACAAGAACGAGCGCGCCTACACCAAGAGCAACAAGACGCCGAGGCTCAACGTCTTCAACAACAACAACGAGAAGCACAAGCTCTTGAGGCGGAATGCGCCCTTCAAGCATCAAGTCGAGCTCTCGCCAACCGCAATCGCGAAAGGCGCAACCAAGAGGAAGCCCTTCGAGAAGAAATACAAGAGAGGAACTACCATCCGCGTGCACAACGTCAAACCCCACAAGCTCCTCAACAAGCTCCTCAAGCTCATCCTCAACCTCAAGGTCAACAAGAGTAAGTTGATCATGGACTTCCTCCTCGCCAAGAGCAACATGAGGATGATTACCCTCCACGTCAAGATCGCCATCATCCACATCGACCTCAAAACAATGAAGAACACCGCTATGGCAAGCTCAAGTTCACAATGCCCAAGTTCAATGGAACCAATGATCCCGAAGAGTACCTCTCATGGGCATTGAAAGTCGACAAAATCTTTCGTTTGCACAACTATGAGGAAGAGAAGAAGATCGCTATGGCATCACTTGAGTTCCAAGACTATGTGCTCATATGGTGGGAACAAGTCCTTGAGCGACGACAAGCAAGAGGTGAACCTCCAATCACAACTTGGGCTCAAATGAAGGATGTCATGAGAGCACGCTTTGTGCCCAACTACTACAACCGGGATCTCTTCAAGAAGCTCCAACTCCTCAAGCAAGGAACAAAGAGTGTTGAAGAATACTACAAGGAAATGGAGATTGCCATGATTCGAGCCAATGTCACGGAGGATGATGAGCAAACAATGGCACGATTCTTGAACGGACTCAACCATCCCATCAAGAACATTGCCGACTTCCAACCCTACTCCAACCTCATTGAGCTCGTGCATCAAGCTACAAAGGCAGAACGACAAGTGCAAGATGACTTCAAGTACGCCAAGTACTCATCCAAGACATACGGCCACTCCAACAACCAAGCTTCAACAACTACTCCAACTTCGACATCAACCAAGCCTTTTCCAAGCAACGACGACAAGTCAAGTTACAAAAAAACTTCTACAAGTTCAAGTCGTCCTCCTCCTACTACAAGCAACTCCAAGAGGCGTGCTTCATCATCTACTCCAACCGATGAGACCGTCAAGACAAGCTCCTTCAAGTGTTTTACTTGCGGCGGCCGAGGCCACAAGTCATATGAATGCACCAACAAGCGTACCATGATACTCAACGACGATGTCACCTACGACTCAATGAGTGACGATGAAATGGACGCTATTGAGCAAGTGGCCATGCACCGGCGCATCAACGAGGATGAAGATGATCAAGTCTTTTGTGATGAAGATACAAGCCCCGCTCTTGTTGTCTCCAAAGTCTTGACACTTCAACATCACCAAGAAGAAGACCAACGATGCCACATCTTCCACACAAAGGCCGGCATCAATGGGAGATCCGTCAAGGTCATCATCGATGGAGGTAGTTGCCACAACTTGGCAAGCGAAGAACTATGCTCCAAGCTCCAATTGGTCAAGAAGAAGCATCCGCAACCATACAAGGTTCAATGGTTAAGTGACTCCGGCACTATACGAGTTGAGCATACGGTCCAAGTATCCTTCAAAATCGGTGCATATGAGGACACTTTGGAGTGTGATGTGGTCCCAATGACCGTTTGCCACCTCCTCCTTGGTCGGCCATGGCAATTCGACCGTGGTGTCTACCACAATGGGCGTACAAACCACTATAGCTTCAAGATGAAAGGCAAAGAATATGTCCCTCGACCCATGTCTCCTAGTCAAGTGATAGCCGACAAACAAGCCACCAACCAAAGAGAGAAGAGTGAGAAAGTGAGCCACCAAAAAGTGAGTGAGAGCCACAAGCCAAATTTGAGCGCCTCTTCGCCTAGAGAGAAAAACCTCATTCTATTCGCCACCAAACATGAGATGAGAGAAGTGTGTGAGAACCCATCGAGTGTGATGCACTTTGTCCTAGTGTGCAAGGATGGAGAACCACAAACTAACACCACTCATGAGCTATCTTTGGTGTTTCAATCTCTTTTGCAGGAATTTCAAGATGTTTTCCCCGATGAGCTACCTCCGGGTCTACCTCCTCTTCGAGGCATTGAACATCGAATCGACCTCATCCCCGGAGCGCCACTTCCAAACAAAGCTCCCTACCGTGTCAATCCCGAAGAAACCAAGGAGATTCAACGGCAAGTATAACAACTAATCGACAATGGTCATGTACGTGAAAGCTTAAGCCCTTGTGCCGTACCCGTTATTCTTGTGCCTAAGCCCGATGGAAGTTTCCGCTTGTGCTCCGATTGTAGACCCATAAATGCTATCACCGTGCGCTATAGGCATCCCATTCCTCGCTTAGATGATATGCTTATGAACTTAGTGGAGCCAACCTTTTCTCAAAAATTGAACTTAAAAGTGGCTATTATCAAATACGCATTCATGAGGGTGATGAATGGAAAACTGCTTTCAAAACAAAATTTGGCTTATATGAATGGTTGGTTATGCCTATGGGTTTGTCGGAAGCTCCCGGAACTTTTGTGCGCCTCATGCATCATGTACTTCGTCCATACATTGGAAGCTTTGTTGTGGTTTACTTCGATGATATTCTTGTGTTTAGCAAAACCATGAAAGAGCATCTTGATCATGTTAAGCTTGTTTTGCAAACACTTCGAAAGGAAAGTCTTTATGCCAACTTGAAAAAAATGCACTTTTGGCGTTGACAAAGTGGTTTTCTTGGGTTTCGTTGTCTCTTCAAAGGGTGTCCATGTTGATGAAACTAAGATCAAAGCAATTAAAACTTGGCCCCAACCCACCAATTTGCAACAAGTGCGAAGTTTCCTTGGTCTTGCAGGTTTTTATCGCCGCTTTGTGAAAAACTTTAGCACTATTGCAACTCCTTTGCATGCTTTGAGTAAGAAGAATACTCTGTTTGTTTGGGGACCTTTAAGATCCAACGCTTTTGATGAGCTCAAGTCTTTACTTACTCATGCTCCGATTCTTGCTTTGCCCAATTTTGACAAAACTTTTGAGGTCCATTGTGATGCAAGTGGTACCGGAATCGGCGGAGTTTTAATGCAAGAAAAACGAGTCATTGCTTATTTTAGTGAAAAACTCTCCGGTGCTCAACTTAACTATCCCGTGTATGACAAAGAATTGTATGCTTTAGTGCGTGTGCTACATGTTTGGGAACATTATCTTAGACCTCATGAGTTTGTCATCCATACCGATCATGAAACGCTTAAGTACTTAAAAGGTCAAACTAAATTGAACAAGCGTCATGCCAAATGGAGTGAATTTATTGAATCTTTTCCATATGTGATCAAGTACATTAAGGGCAAGGAAAATGTAGTTGCAGATGCACTTTTACGCATATGCACGCTTGTCACCCAACTTGAGTTGAATGTTATTAGCTTTGAGCACATCAAAGATTTGTATGCTAGTGATCCATCTTTCGCACCTCATTATGCTAAATGTTTGACGCATACATCTTGGGAACAATATTACCTCAAGGATGGTTATCTTATGAGAGCTAACAAACTTTGCATACCCGAGTCTTCTCTTCGTTTGCTACTTTTGCAAGAGGCTCATGGAGGTGGACTCATGGGACATTTTGGACGCGACAAGACCTTCGCCACGCTCTCCAAGAACTACTTTTGGCCCAAGATGTTTCGGGACGTCTCACGCTTCACCACCCGATGCTCAACATGCCGCAAAGCTAAGTCAAAAGCTCAATCTCATGGTCTTTACATGCCTCTTCCTATTCCTTATCAACCTTGGGAAGACATTAGCATGGACTTTGTACTTGGTTTGCCTAGAACTCAAAATGGAAAGGACTCCGTATTTGTTGTTGTGGACAGATTTTCCAAAATGGCACATTTCATTCCTTGCAACAAAGTAGACGATGCTTCACATATTGCAAATTTATTTTGTAGGGAAATCTTGCGCCTTCATGGAGTACCAAAGTCAATCATCTCCGACCGCGACGTCAAGTTCTTGAGTTACTTTTGGAAAACTCTTTGCGCCAAGCTCGGAACCAAGCTCTTGTTCTCCTCCGCATACCATGCTCAAACCGACGGCCAAACGGAGGTGACAAACCGGACGCTCTCCACTCTACTTCGCGTGTTGATCAAGAAGAACATCAAGGAGTGGGAGGCGTGTCTACCCATCGCCGAGTACGCCTACAACCGCGCAAGACATTCGACGACCGGCAAGTCCCCCTTCGAGGTCGTCTACGGCTTCAACCCATTGTCCCCATTGGACATCCTACCTCTACCTCTACAAGAGCGCACCAACCTCGACGCAAGTGCCCATGCAAGCTACATCAAGAAGATGCATGAAGATACAAGAAACACCATCGAGCGCCAAGTACAACGACTAGCGACCAAGCTCAACGTCAACAAGCAACCCATGATCTTCAACATAGGCGATCTCGTGTGGCTACACCTTCGCAAGGAACGCTTCCCCAACGAACGCAAGTCCAAACTTCTACCTCGAGCCGATGGACCCTTCAAGGTGTTAGCACGCTACAACAACAACGCCTACAAGCTCGACCTACCAAGCGACAAGTACAACGTGAGCAACACCTTCAACGTCAAAGACCTCTCGCCTTTCCATGGTGATGAAGATCTAGATCCGAGGTCGAATCCTTTCGAAGGGAGGGGATATGATGCGGAGCATCCTTCCATCATCCCCATGGCCTCTACATCAACACCTACAACACCACAAGGACCGATGACTCGAGCACGTGCAAGAGCTCTTGAAACCGAGGTGACATCACTCCTCTCACAACTCTCCTTCGATTCACATGAGACAGGGTTAATACCTCAAACGGAAACTCTATGCATACTCAGGCACCAAGGAGTCGACCATGAAGAAGCTAGGAAGCAAGGAGAGTCGGAAGCGGAAGACATACGCGAAGACGGAGAGGAAGAAGCAACAGACAGAGAGGCGGACGATCCGGCGGAGGCCGGACGATCCGGACAGAGCCCGGATGATCCAGACCCCGGTCCGGACGATCCGGCTAAATCAACCGAAGGCAACAGAACCTCCACGCTGAAGCTGGATCATCCGGACCCCGGCCCGGATCATCCGGACACCGCCCGAACATCCGGACCACCAACCGGACGTCCGGCCCTGCGCCGTCACCAGCAGAGCACCCGGACCATCCGGGCCCCCACCCGGATCATCCGGACCGTAGCCCGGATCATCCGGCCAGCGCCTGCGCGCGCGTGTTGGGCTGAGCCCATGTACCCCTTCGCCCCAGACTCTATATATAGGACCCCCTCTCCTCACTTTGAGACTTAGCATTGGATTAGCTCATATTTGTGTGTGAGAGCCTTTGCTCATCCACCGGTACTTCTCCACGGAGATCAGGACCTCCGTCTAGGAGAAGATCCATCGGATTCAAGACCCTATCTGGGAAGATCCTCGTGGATTCAAGACCTCCTCCGGAGAAGAACGGCTACCTTTGTATCTTTCCTTTGTTGATTTTGGACCATGTATCACTCGTGCTTGACGATCTAGACCTTGTGTGATTGATCTCTTGTCGGTTGAGTGTCTCTCGTTCTTCCCGTGATTTCCTCTCGTGCTTCCGCGTGTTCTTCGTGTTTTCCTCCGTAGGATCCCCTCCAAACGTGAAAGATCGACGAATTAGGGTTCCACCCTAGATCACCCCTTCTTTGTTCATAGATATATCCTCCCAAGGAACACTAGGCACAGGCAAAGGCATATATAAACCATGAGGATTGAGTCGTGACTTAGCTTTTTGACATGTAGTGCAGCGAGCAATAAAACGCTCAACATCCCGTCTCATCTTTGGCCAAAAGAAATGTGTAGCAAGTATATCCTCCGTCTTCTTCACGCCAAAGTGTCCCATTAGTCCTCCTCCATGCGCCTCCTGCAACAACAAAAGACGAACGGAGCTAGCTGGAATGCATAGCTTGTTAGCACGAAACACAAATCCATCGTTAACGACGAACTTGTTCCATGTTCTACCTTCTTTACAATTCTGCAATACATCTTTAAATTCAGCATCATGCACATATTGATCTTTGATGGTCTCCAAACCAAATATTTTAAAGTCAAGTTGTGAAAGCATAGTATAACGACGAGACAATGCATCAGCAATAACATTTTCTTTACCCTTCTTGTGTTTAATGACATAAGGGAAAGTCTCAATGAATTCAACCCATTTAGCATGTCTACAGTTCAATTTAGCTTGACTTTTAATGTGCTTCAAAGATTCATGATCAGAATGTATAACAAATTCTTTGGGCCATAAATAATGTTGCCATGTTTCTAAGGTCCGAACAAGAGCATATAATTCTTTATCATAAGTAGAATAGTTCAGACTAGGCCCACTCAATTTTTCAGAAAAGTATGCAACAGGTTTGCCAACTTGTAATAACACACCTCCTAATCCAATTCCACTAGCATCACATTCAAGCTCAAAAGTCTTATTAAAATCAGGAAGTTGGAGTAAAGGAGCATGTGTCAACTTATCTTTCAATACCGTGAAGGCTTCTTCCTATGCGGTACCCCAAACGAAAGGCACATCCTTCTTTGTAAGATCGTTGAGAGGTGTAGCAATGGTGCTGAAATCTCTCACAAAACGCCTATAGAAACCAGCGAGGCCAAGGAAACTCCTCACTTGTGTGACCGTTTTGGGCTGCGGCCAACTCTTAATAGCTTCAATCTTGGCTTTATCAACTTCAATTCCCTGTGGAGTAACAACATAGCCAAGAAAAGTTACTCGGTCGGTGCAAAAGGTGCACTTCCCAAGGTTACCAAACAAACGTGCATCACGTAGAGCATTAAAAACAGCACGTAAATGTTCCAAATGTTCTTCCAAAGATTTGCTATAAATCAGTATATCATCAAAATAGACTACCACAAATCGTCCAATGAAAGCACGTAAAACTTCGTTCATTAGCCTCATGGAAGTACTAGGTGCATTAGTTAACCCAAAAGGCATGACTAACCACTCATATAAACCAAACTTAGTTTTAAATGCTGTTTTCCATTCATCGCCCAATTTCATACGAATTTGATGGTATCCACTACGCAAATCAACTTTGGAGAATATTGTAGAGCCACTCAATTCATCAAGCATATCATCTAGCCTAGGAATAGGATGACGATAACAAATAGTAATATTATTAATGCCTCTACAATCAACACACATACGCGATGTATCATCCTTTTTAGGCAATAGTATAATAGGAACATCACAAGGACTAAGAGATTCACGTATATAACCTTTGTCGAGCAGCTCCTGCACTTGACGCATAATCTCCTTCGTCTCCTCTGGATTGGTACGGTATGGTGCACGGTTGGACAGCGATGCATCGGGAATTAAGTCAATTTGATGCTCAATCCCTCGAATAGGTGGTAATCCCGGTGGCATGTCTTGTGGGAAGACGTCAGCGAACTCCTGCAAAATGTTAGTGACAGCAGGGGGCAAAGAGGAAGGCACGTCCTCGAATGAAAATAATGCCTCTTTGCACACAAAAGCATAGCAAACAAATTTGCTAGAATCTAGCTCATCAATATCAGATTTGGTGGCAAGCAAACATGCACTCTTCAATTTAATTTCAGAAGCAACAGTAGATGGTTTATTATTAGGCTTCATTTGTTGCTCAAATTCTTTTGCCACAATCTGATTTTCACTCTTATTTTTCTCCTGTTTTGCTTTATTTGCTCTATTAATATCATCTTTCAAAATGGAATCAGGAGTCATAGGAAGCAAAGTTATATTTTTATCCTTATGAACAAAGAGTATAATGATTGTTTCTACCATGGTGTACAGAATTTTTATCAAATTGCCATGGTCTACCAAGTAATAAGGAACATGCTTGCATAGGTACCACATCACAATCAACATAATCAACATATGTAGAGATATTAAAATGCACACGAACAGTACGTGTTACCTTAACCTTGCCGCTGTTGTTGAACCATTGGATGTAGTAAGGATGTGGATGTGGTCTTCTGGTGAGAGATAGCTTCTCCACCATCTCCATGCTAGCCAAGTTGTTGCAGCTCCTCCATCTATGATGACTTGAATAGAACGTTCCTTCACAACTCCTTTGTATGGAACAAATTATGCCTCTGATTTTGCTCAGCTTGTGTAACCTGCACACTCAAAACACGTTGAGCAACTAAACTTTCATACTGTCGGCATCTTCAAACAGCCATGTATTGTGTCTCATGATCGAATCATCTCCACCGTGTTCCTCATGTGTAATAAGAGCCAAAGTCTCCTCATCATAGTCACTAGCGGACTCATACCCACCATCCTCGAGAGCAATCATCACACGCTGAGATTTGCATTCTCTCACAAAATGTCCTCTTCCCTTACAACGACGACAAATAATATCACTTGTGTGCCTGCTGACGCCATGGAAGAAGAAGAGCTCTGTGCAGCCCGGCGGTGTGCTCTTGGCAGATAGTGGTGGTTGTGCCTGGTTTCTTGTATCACGGTTGGAGGTGGCACCTGAAGGAGGTGATGGTGCGGTGGAAGTAGATGATGCACGTGGTGTCCATGATGAAGGTCGACCTGCGAGAAAAGTTAGTGGCGCCAATGCGCCGATCCTGCACTTCACGCTCAGCTTTACAAGCAAGATGGAATAAACGAGTGATATTATTATAATCCTTATAGTCTAGAATGGTCTGAATCTCTCTATTTAATCCACCCGTAAAACGTGCAAGCATAGCTTCATTCTCCTCAACAATACCACATCTAATCAAGCCAGTTTGTAATTTCGATAATATTCTTCACAGAATTTTTTCCTTGTCTTAAGCGCTGCAATTTTTGAAGTAATTCACGTTGATAATATGGTGGAACCCAACGAGTACGCATAGCAGTTTTCAAAGCAGCCCAAGTAGCTGGAACAGGATATAATCTACAATGTTCAGACCACCAAACACATGCAAAGCTAGTGAAAGCACAAACAGCAGCTAGAACACGTCTCTCCTTAGGATATTGTAAACATGTAAATCGTTGTTCAGTTTCTAACTCCCAAGTAAGATATATATCAGGAACATATCTACCCTCAAATGGTGGAATATTCAATTTCAGTTTAGGGAGATGGTCATGATCTCGTACCTGAGGGGGAGCCCTAACATTGCCATTATTTGCATGTGGATGACCTGGTGGTTGTGGTGCTGGTGGTTGCACGTAGTTCTGATGTTGATCAACCTCATCCTCGTAATCTCCCACATAATCATCCTCCCCACATCGCCAGCAGGAGCCACAGTATATCAACAGAGCAGCACCAGCAGCTTGGCCAGTGAAGAGGGACACGGTCGCTCGGCGGAGGGCTGCTTCGCGATGTGGAGGTAGTCATTGTTGTTGTTGAAGAGGTGCGTTAGGTGCAACCGGTGGTGGTGGTGGTAGACGCGCGAGCAATTCATTAAACTTGTTATCGAGCTTTGTTTCTAAAGCTTTCTCAATGCCATCTATCTTCTCCATGGCCTCATCAAATCTGGTTATCACATCTTGCACCTGTCCACTCATCATTTGCTGAAACTTATCATGAAGCTCCTTTTTCGTCAAGTTCTCCCGGTCGGTCTAAATCGACTTGTGATCCTGCCATGGTTAGCAGCAATAGAAACACACAAGAATATGATCCTACAGACTACTAGGAAGTGGTGGTGGATAGTCACAAATCCGTCAAGCAAATCTCAAATTCTTACCAGTTCATACCAAAGAAGAAAGCGGTGATAAATCAACCGTTGTAGTCAAAACTCTCAAAGCTTGGATAGAGCGATTACTGGGAGAGTCCAACATACGACGAGATGTATGTGGAGCTGGAAGGCTTATAATATGGTAGCAAAAGGGTGACAATAATCAATTCAGAGATGCAAAGTTGAATAAACGCTCAACGACGTGATCTTGTCTTTGGTCCTAGGCTAGATCGTGCTAGAGACGCGAGCCTAGAACACCAACAAAATCACGGCGCGGCACGTAAACAAGGGAGGAGCACACTCTGAATTTTTTTTTCTTTTTTTTTTGCACTTTTTTTTTCTTTTTTTTTGCCCCGCAACAATTTTTTTTCGAAAAAGTCTACAAATGGTCTAAAAACTGCCTAGCCAGAATTTTCCAGACTTAGTTTTTTTTTTAAACTGGAGCTATTTTTCTTCTGCGGATGGCTCGGAAGTTGGGGTGTCCTCCGCTGTCACGACTCGGAGTATCGCGTGATCTGGAAATCGAGAACAATGCAACAATTCTTGGACTCGGACTAGGACTGGTGGCGGAGATGAATCTGGTGGAACTTCGGATGGTGGCGGAGATGAATCTGGTGGAACTCGGATGGTGGCGGAGATGAATCTGGTGGAACTCGGACTGGTGGCGGATATATGTTGCAGGTGGACTCAGATGGGCGTGATGGCGGCGGATATGTGGTGGCGTATATGGATTCGTATTGGCGGTGAATATGTGGTGGTGGTATATGGCAGCGGCGACGTGACAACCTGTGAACAGAACTCGAAACTCTAAAAGACTAGACGCTAAGACCAGCAACTTGACACGATGATGCAACCGCAAATTCAACAAGCAAATACAGAAAAGATTATGCAAAGGCTGAGATTGGTTCGGATGGGATGAACTAACCCTAATTTTTTTTTGGCTTTTTCGTGGACTATAGGTATGAAGAACAGACTCGATCTAAACTACGAAAAAATGTAAAATCTCACGGAGCAACCTGGAAATCTGATACCACTTGATAGAAGCAAAGGTGTCCCGTCTTTCGATGAGATGGTGGATTTCGCTTTGGTGGAAGTCGACTTTGACGATCCGACTATGAACGTGCGAGGACGTCGCGCCTTAGCAATCGCTAAACCAACTCCGAGAGGTTATTGACCACGCCGAGCACGATCAACGACCACGAGGGTCATTTCCTGCGAGCAAACGAAGAACAAGCAAGAAACCGAGATTGCAATCTGGATATTGTGAATATAAGATGAAAGCTTTATTGATCAAGGTGGGGTCTGTGACGCTTTGTGCGGTCGTTGAACACAAACGAAGTACGCGAAGTTGCAGCTATGGCGAACTTTTAATCTAAACAAAACCCAAAGTCTAAACGGTGCCCTAAGGGCTATATATATGGAGGAAGAGGGGGTGAATTTCGTGGCCCTTGGTGGAGGGGTCCGAAACTAACCCTGTCTCTTGTTTCCCACACATACGGACTCTAAAAATAGCCTATACTTATGTATTTCGAAATTACATGGGCCTGGCCCAATAATAAGGTGACGCAGCACCTAGAATAGCCTCTGGACGAAATTTATGAAGTGGCATCTTGTATATTTCGTCCAAGGCTTCATGCACTCATTATGGTGGCTTCAAAGTCCTGAAATCATCACTTGTAACTCCGTTCTTGTCCCCCTTGCGTATGCCATCATCTCCATGCTTGTTCGTGCTCCAATGTTCATCCTTCTCCAAGCTAGGCCCTTCACTTGTAAGCAAAACAAATGTATCCAATTTAGGCAGCATCATATTCTCATGAACATTAGAATCATTACCAAGAAACGAAAGTACCTGGTAATTTAGTTGGCGTGCGCGAGCTCTAGTAATTGGTCCAGTATGTATAGCAGCAGGGGCTGTGGGTGTAACAATGGTATTGATGTCCTCATCAGAAGAGAGAAAGCAAAAAAGAAAGAGAGGGGCGCTACGGTCGTTGCCGGAAAGGGAACAACGACCTCGAGAGCAATCCCCGCCACACGATGGAGATCGGACGCTCTCCGGGTCATTACAGCTGGAGAAGCGGTACGACGTCGTCTCGGCCGTGCGATCAAAGATGTGTGGCTACCGTTGTTTCCCACCTGATAGAGAGGGTTTGAATTAACTGAATCCCATATGCAGCGATCATATCTTCAGACATAGGCAGTTGGGTCCTGACAACTCCCCCCGTTCCAGTGCAGACCTGTCCTCAGGGCTGGAAATTCGGAAACACTTTTTGTATGAATGTGGCGTCCTCCCAAGTGGCCTCCTCCTGGGGTTGATTGCTCCATTCGATGAGCCATCGAACCACGGGAATACTGATGTTGCCTTGCACATGCGGTACCAATTTGCGTTCAAGTAGTTGTTCTGGTTCCAGTAAGATTGTTCCATTAGGATTGAGTAATGGAAGCTTGGGGTTTGGAATCGCCATTGGGCCAATATGCTTCTTGAGCTGGCTCACATGAAAAGTATCATGTAGTTTGCAGTCGTCAGGAAGGAGGAGCTTGTAAGCCACTAGACCAACTTTCTGGGTAACTCTGAATGGGCCATAATATTTGGAATGCAGCTTAAGACATATATGGATGCTGAGAGTGGTATGCCTGTAAGGTTGTAGTTTCAAGTAGACCATGTCACCTACTTCCAAAGTTCTTTCAGATCTCTTCTTGTCAGCTAATGTTTCATCCTGGCTTGAGCTCTCAGGAGATTTTCCTTAATGTGTGTTGCAGTTTGTTCGGTAGTGAGTACATCAGGGAACTGTTCCAGTTCTTCTACAGGATAAAGAGCAGATTCAGCTAGCATATGAGGGGGTCTGCCATACAGGGCGTGGAAGGGGGTGATCTTGAAGGCTGTGTGGTAGCTAGTATTGTACCACCACTCTGCTAGGGATAACCAGTTGTGCCACTTTTGGGGTTGGATTAAGGCCATGCATCTGAGATAATTTTCAAGACACTGATTGACTCTTTCTGTCTGACCATCAGACTGAGGGTGATAAGAAGTGCTCAAGTGTAATTTGATGCCCAACTTCTTGAACAAGTCCTGCCAGAGCTTGCTGGTGAAGATTTTGTCTCTGTCAGTAACAATCACAGCTGGTAGTCCATGGAGTTTGAAGATGTTATCAGTGAAGGCCTTCACTACAGTGTTAGCTGTAATGGGGTGTTTCATTGGGATGAAGTGACTGTGTTTGGTGAATCTATCAACCACAACCAAGATCATGTTCTTGTTGTGAGAGGTAGGAAGACCCTCCACAAAATCCATGCTTATGTGGCACCAGGCAAAGTCTGGGACTGGCAGAGGTTGGAGTAGCCCAGGGTACTTGCAGTGTTCTGCTTTGTTTATTTGACATGTAGGGCATTGTTTAATATAGTCAACAACAAATTGCTTCATGCCAGGCCAATGTAATAGGAGCTTAACTCTTTGGTATGTAGCTCTGTGACCTGAATGGCCCCCCAGTTCAGAGCTATGTAGAGCGGCGAGCAATTTAGTTCTGATGGTGTTGTCAGCTCCAATAACAATTCTGTTTTTGTATCTGAGCACACCCTGTTGCACAGTGTAGTTGGCCTCAGAAGAAGGATTTACAATCAGCTGGGCTAGTAGATCCTTGCATCTTTGGTCATTTTTGTAGCTGTCAACCACTTCAGTTATCCAGGCGGGTTTGACAGAAGAAGCAATTAGTGCATGAATTTTGGGGTGCACCCTGGAGAGGGCATCGGCCACTTTGTTTTTCTTTCCCTGCTTGTACTCCACAGTGTAATTGTAGCCAAGAAGTTTGACCAGAAGCTTGTGCTGAATTCCCTCAGTGAGTTTTTGTTCTTGTATATATTTTAAACTCTGTTGATAAGTTCTGATGATGAGAGGGGATGCAGCAAAATAATGCTTCCAGTGCTTGAGGGCTTCAATGATTGCTAAAGATTCCTTGTCATAATTGGAATATGCTACTGCTCTAGGACCAATTGCCTTACTGAAAAAGGAAATAGGTCTCCCCTCTTGCATTAGAACTGCACCTAGTCCATAGGCACAAGCATCAGTTTCCAGGATGAAAGGCTTTGAGAAGTCTGGTAGAGCCAGCACTGGGGCTTGTGTCATTTTGTTCTTCAGGGTGTTGAAAGCTTGAACTTGCTCTTGCCCCCAAGTGAAACTGTCCTTTTTCAGGGAGTTAAATAGTGGCCTGCATATTAGTCCATAATTTTCCACAAATCTTCTATAGTAACCTGTCAAGCCTAAAAAGCTCCTGAGCTGTGTGACATTTTCAGGTTCTGGCCATTGCTGCACTGCCTGAATTTTGATAGGGTCAGTGGCCACTCCATCAGCCCTAATAACATGTCCTAAGTACTCCACCTGAGGCTGAGCAAAGACACATTTGCTTGCTTTGATGTACAGCTGGTGTTCCTTCAGTGTTTCAAATACTTGTTTCAAGTGAAGTATGTGTTCCTTCATGTTTTTACTGAACACCAAAGTATCATCAAAGAATACTAGTACAAATTTTCTGAGATACTTGGCTAGGATAGTATTCATGAGCATTTGGAAAGTTGCAGGAGCATTGGTTAAACCAAAAGGCATGACCAAGTATTCATAGTGCCCACAGTGGGTGCTAAAAGCAGTTTTCTCAATATCCTCTTCCTTCATTCTTATCTGGTGGTAACAACTTTTGAGATCAAGTTTAGTGAAAACAGTGGCTCCATGCAGTTCATCCAACAAGTCCTCAATAACAGGGATAGGGTACTTTTTTTTGATAGTCTGAGTATTGACCTTTCTGAAATCATTGCAAAGTCTCCAGGATAGGTCTTTATTTTTCACTAACATTGTAGGAGAGGAGTAAGGACTGGAACTATCTCTGATCACTTTGTTTTTAATCATTTCTTGAATGATCTGTTCCATAGCTTCTTTCTGGTGATAAGGCAATCTGTAAGGCCTTTGGTTTATAACTTTTGCACAAGGTTCAAAAGGGATTGCATGATCCACAGTTCTCTTAGGAGGTAAATCAGTAGGAGTTCCAAAAATATCCTTGTACTGACCCAGAAGTTCTTGGACAGGAGGGGGAACAACAGTGTCCTCATGTTCTGTCAGAGCAATTCTGTTTAGCAGCAACACAGCTCCACACATATTGTCATCAGATAAGTGCTCCATGCTGTCCATTTCTTGAATTGGCTCACTAGGTAGGCTTTCATCCCTGAAGATTTTCTTTTCTCCTGATTTCAGTGTGATTTGTACTTCCATTTCCTCGAAATCTAGCTGTACAGGACTGACAGATTCATCCAATCAGCTCCCAATATCACATCATAACCTTGTAACTGTAGGAGTCTGAAATCATGAGAAAATTCAGTTCCTTGCACCATAAAAGGGCACTAGAGAGCAATGAATTCAGTCCATAAAGTTGCACCATTGGCAACTAACACTTTCTTCTTCTTAGTGGGTGTGAGAGCACACAGAGCCAGCTTTGCTATTGCAGGAGTTACAAATGTTGCAGTGCTGCCACTGTCAATGAGGGCAGTAGCAGGTTTGTCTCCTAGCATGACAGTAATAGTGAAACTCAGCTTGGAGGAAGTGACTCCCATGAGGGCATGCATGGAGATTTGCAAGGGAGTGTCATCCAAGTCAGTGGGAGGGGGAGTTTCAGTATCATCAGCTGTATAGTAGACCAATTCTGCATCCTCAGGGCAGGTCTCTTGCAAGGCTTGTATCTGCATTTGATTTGCCAATTTGCAAACTTTCTTGTGGCCAGGAAACCATGGTTCTTTGCACTTGTAGCAGATCCCTTTCATTCTGGCCTGTTGGATGATAGTAGGTGTGTTGTTAGGAGGGGGCTTTCCTGGGTCAAACTGAACCTGCCTCCTAACTGGCTGATTTATATAAGCCACTGGTGTTTTCTTGCTGGGCTGAGCTTGTTCCATTCTTCTGGCCAACCAAATGGCTTTTTGTAAGTCTGCTGGTTCATGACATTGAACATAATGTTGGATAGAGTCACTTAGGCCAGCAATGAAACTAGCTTTGTAATAATCAGCATGTAGTGCAGGGTTGTCCCTTCTGAGTAAGTTCATGGACTGTTCAAACTTGAGAACATAGTCATTAATGCACCTGCATTGGTTGAGAGCATGAAAAGTTCGACATTGTCACACTTGAAGTTTTCAAAACCTGTCCCCAATCGATCTGTAACCTGTACCTGGGGTAAGGTATTGGCAATAATTCAGTTCCTCTCCACCACTCTATTGCTGGCCCTTTAAGTAAGTGATCGCAATCTGCATTTTCTGCTCTAGTGGTGTCCTAGAAGCTTCAAAGTACATTTCAATGGTTTGGATCCAGGAGTCAGTTCCACTTCTATCGAACTCTGGTATGTTGTACTTGGCAGGTTTCACCAGAGTCAGGGGTCTTCTGTTGTCTTGGACTTGGTCTCTCTGAGCATGAGCATTACCTCCTCTGCCAGCAATTTGCTGAGCCTGCTCCTCACCTAGCTCTTGTTCCAACTGAGTGATTTGTTGCATGTTACCTGCTTGAGGAATTGCAGTAGCTGCTCTGGCATTAGTTGGAGGAAGCTTGTTGTCAGCAAAGTGGGGGTGCCTGTAAGGAATTTTGGTGCTGCCATCCAAGTTAAGTTCTTTTCCAGTGTGCTTATCCACCAAAGTTCTGAGCGCTTGAGGGGGGTTTGGAGGCCATCGACTGGCCGAATCACTGGTCCTTGCGGTGTCTGGTTTTGGCCACTGCCTTGAGGGATATCTTGGGGAATGGGTCGGTTTTCTTGTGGCTTAGGAAAACCAGAGATAAATTTGTTGAGTGTGCCCTGTAATTCCCCCAACGTCTTCTGCATGGAGTGAAAATTTTCCTGCACATGATCCCTGAAATCCTCAAAGTCCTGTCTGTCCTGCTCCCTATTTCTCTGCAGTGTTTGGACATCAAGTTGTAAGGATTGCATCTCCAGATTGCTGGTGGAGGTTGAATCTGACGGGCCAGTCATCTTGATGGAGGAACGCAGAGAGGGTTTTTAAAATTGGCAGGGAGCCAAGTAACCTCACTGCCCGCGATCGTCAGGCGAAGGGAGGAATTTTACCACAGCATGTGCTGCAACCCGACCCTGGCCGTAGATCCTGCCGCCGCCTGCACCGCCGCCGTCGCCACGCCGCCGGAAGTACACCGGATCGGGGTGGGAGGTGGGATTTTACTGCTGAAACAGTGTGTTCCGGCAACCACGCCCCAGCACCAAACCTGTACCGAGCTATTCGCCGCCGCCAACGCCGCCTTCAGTTACGCCGCCGCCAAGATAGTCCGGTGAAAAGTGAAGGATATTACGGCTCCTCCAACTCCACTTGGGCACCGGAACTCGCGCCGCCGAGGAGAAGAACCTTGCTCTGAATACCACTTGTCAGACCCGAGTGGTCTAAAGACGAAATTCAGAAGAACAAGAACATAACCCGTCGAATTTAGCTGGAATTCAGAGGAAAGATTAAGCGAGTCTAGCTCGTTACAGAGGTTCTTGCCAACCAGGAACACTGGCGGCGCAAGGGGGAAACCCTAACAAGAAGAGAGATACCCTCCCTCGATCCCAATTCCTGGCTTTATAGATTTACAAAAAGGGGAGGAAAAAGAAGAGAGAAAGCAAAAAAGAAAGAGAGGGGCGCTACGGTCGTTGCCGGAACGGGAACAGCGACCTTGAGAGCAATCCCCGCCACACGATGGAGATCGGACGCTCTCCGGGTCAACATAGCTGGCGAAGCGGTACGACGTCGTCCCGGCCGTGTGATCGAAGATGTGTGGCTACCGTTGTTTCCCGCCTGATAGAGAGGGTTTGAATGAATTAAATCCCATATGCAGCGATCATATCTTCAGACATAGACAGTTGGGTCCTGACAAGGAGATATCGTTTCCACATATATATTGACCGATGCCTGGAATGCCCTTTTGTTCTTAGCTTTCACGCGCATGAGTTACAGCATGCCATCTGGCGAAAACAAGGAGAATAAGGCATATAGCCGCTGGATTTTGTTCAATTTACGGCCAAATGAAATTGCCCGGATTATAGAGCATCTGCAGAAAGGTACGTTTGTCCCTACAAGGGGGGCTAATGTCTATAAGCAACATAATCTCTCGAATTTCCTTCAAAAGGAAGTGCCAATGGGTTCAGAAACTTGTCTGAAAAACGGCGACAAATGATGTTCTTTTACTTTCAGGGCCAAAAAGTCCTGCTTAAGGCTGAATTTGAGGGTACTCCGGGCTTCCTGGCGGAAGCGTGGAGTATTTTTTGGATTCGCGCGCTCGCCGCGAGCAGTTTGAGTACTTATGGGTCCGACGCAGACTCCGAATGACAAAATTATGACCGTTTTAGTGAACATTTGTCCTTTCTATGGTAGTCCTTGAAAGTGCTTCATTTTCTCGTGCGCTTTCTGCCTGATTGCCCCAAAATTTCTTGTCCTCTATAGAGGAGATATCGTTTCCACATATATATTGACCGATGCCAGCAATGCCCTTTTGTTCTTGGCTTTCACGCGCATGAGTTACAACATGCCATCGGCGAAAACAAGGAGAATAAGGCATATAGCCGCTGGATTTTCTTCAATTTACGGTCAAATGAGATTGCCCGGATCATAGAGCATCTGCAGAAAGGTACGTTTGTCCCTACCAGGGGGCTAATGTCTATAAGCAACATAATCTCTCGAATTTGCTTCAAAAGGAAGTGCCAATGGGTTAAGAAACTTGTTTGAAAAACAGCGACAAATGATGTTCTTTTACTTTCAGGGCCAAAAAGTCCTGCTTAAGGATGAATTTGAGGGTACTCCGGGCCTCCTGGCGGAAGCGGGGAGTAGTTTTTGGATTGACGCGGTCGCCGCGAGCAGTTTGAGTACTTATGGGTCTGAGGCGGACTCCGAATGACAAAATTATTGACCGTTTTAGTGAACATCTGTGCATTCTATGGCAGTCCTTGAAAGTACTTCATTTTCTCATGCGCTTTTTGCCTGATTGCCCCAAAATTTCTTGTCCTCTATAGAGGAGATATCGTTTCCACATATATATCGACCGATGCCTGGAATGCCCTTTTGTTCTTAGCTTTCACGCGCATGAGTTACAGCATGCCATCCGGCGAAAACAAGGAGAATAAGGCATATAGCCGCTGGATTTTCTTCAATTTACGGCCAAATGAGATTGCCCGGATCATAGAGCATCTTCAGAAAGGTACGTTTGTCCCAACAAGGGGGGATAATGTCTATAAGCAACATAATCTCTCGAATTTCCTTCAAAAGGAAGTGCCAATGGGTTCAGAAACTTGTCTGAAAAACAGCGACAAATGATGTTCTTTTACTTTTAGGGCCAAAAGTCACGCTTAAGGCTGAATTTGAGGGTACTCGGGCCTCCTAGCGAAGCGGGAGTATTTTTGATTCACGCCGCCATGAAAGCAGTTTGAGTACTTATGGGTCCGACGCAGACTCCGAATAACAAAATTATGACCGTTTTAGTGAACATTTGTCCTTTCTATGGTAGTCCTTGAAAGTACTTCATTTTCTCGTGCGCTTTCTGCCTGATTGCCCCAAAATTTCTTGTCCTCTATAGAGGAGATGTCGTTTCCACATATATATTGACCGATGCCAGGAATGCCCTTTTGTTCTTAGCTTTCACGCGCATGAGTTACAGCATGCCATCCGGCGAAAGCAAGGACAATAAGGCATATAGCCGCTGGATTTTCTTCAATTTACGGCCAAATGAGATTGCCCGGATCATAGAGCATTTGCAGAAATGTACGTTTGTCCCTACCAGGGGGGCTAATGTCTATAAGCAACATAATCTCTCGTATTTCCTTCAAAAGGAAGTGCCAATGGATTCAGAAACTTGTCTGAAAAACAGCGACGAATGATGTTCTTTTACTTTCAGGGCCAAAAAGTCCTTCTTAAGGCTGAATTTGAGGGTACAACGGGCCTCCTAGTGGAAGCGGGGAGTAGTTTTTGGATTCGCGCGCTCGCCGCGAGCAGTTTGAGTACTTATGGGTCCGACGCAGACTCCGAATGACAAAATTATTGACCGTTTTAGTGAACATCTGTCGTTTCTATGGCAGTCCTTGAAAGTACTTCATTTTCTCGCGCTTTCGCTCGATTGCCCCAAAATTTCTTGTCCTCTATAGAGGAGATATCGTTTCCACATATATATTGACCGATGCCAGGAATGCCCTTTTGTTCTTGGCTTTCACGCGCATGAGTTACAGCATGCCATCCGGCGAAAACAAGGAGAATAAGGCATATAGCCGCTTGATTTTTCTTCAATTTACGGCCAAATGAGATTGCCCGGATCATAGAGCATCTTCAGAAATGTACATTTGTCCCTACCAGGGGGGCTAGTGTCTATAAGCAACATAATCTCTCGAATTTCCTTCAAAACGAAGTGCCAATGGGTTCAGAAACTTGTCTAAAAAACAGCGACAAATGATGTTCTTTTACTTTAAGGGCCAAAAAGTCCCGCTTAAGGCTGAATTTGAGGGTACTCGGGCCTCTGGCGAAGCGGGACTATTTTTGATTCAGCGCTTCGCCATGAGCAGTTTAGTACTTATGGGTCCGACGCAGACTCCGAATGACAAAATTATTGACCGTTTTAGTGAACATATGTCCATTCTATGGCAGTCCTTGAAAGTACTTCATTTTCTTGTGCGCTTTTTGCCTGATTGCCCCAAAATTTCTTGTCCTCTATAGAGGAGATATCGTTTCCACATATATATTGACCGATGCAGGAATGCCCTTTTGTTCTTAGCTTTTTCACGCATGAGTTACAAACATGCCATCCGTGAAAACAAGGAGAATAAGGCATATAGCGCTGGATTTTCTTCAAATTACGGCCAAATGAGATTGCCGGATCATAGAGCATCTGCAGAAGGTACGTTTGTCCCTACCGTGGGGCTAATGTCTATAAGGAACATAATCTCTCGAATTTCCTTCAAAAGGAAGTGCCAATGGGTTGTAAACTTGCGAAAAACAGCGACAAATGATGTTCTTTTACTTTCAGGGCCAAAAAGTCCTTCTTAAGGCGGAATTTGAGGGTACTTCGGGCCTCCTGGCGGAAGCGGGGAGTAGTTTTTGATTCGCATCGCCATGAAAGCAGTTTGAGTACTTATGGGTCTGACGCAGACTCCGAATGACAAAATTATGACCATTTTAGTGAACATCTGTCGTTTCTATGGCAGTCCTTGAAAGTACTTCATTTTCTCATGCGCTTTCTGCCTGATTGCCCCAAAATTTCTTGTCCTCTATAGAGGAGATATCGTTCCCACATATATATTGACCGATGCCAGGAATGCCCTTTTGTTCTTGGCTTTCACGCGCATGAGTTACACCATGCCATCCGGCGAAAACAAGGAGAATAAGGCATATAGCCGCTGGATTTTCTTCAATTTACGGCCAAATGAGATTGCCCGGATCATAGAGCATCTGTAGAAAGGTACGTTTGTCCCTACCGGGGGCTAATGTCTATAAGCAACATAATCTCTCAATTTCCTTCAAGAGTAAGTGCCAATGGGTTGAAACTTGTCCGAAAAACAGCGACAAATGATGTTCTTTTACTTTCGGGGCCAAAAGTCCTGCTTAAGGCTGAATTTGAGGGTACTCGGGCCTCTGGCGGAAGCGTGGAGTATTTTTTGGATTCAGCGCCGCCATGAAAGCAGTTTGAGTACTTATGGGTCCGACGCAGACCAATGACAAAATTATTGACCGTTTTAGTGAACATCTGTCCATTCTATGGCGGTCCTTGAAAGTACTTCATTTTCTCGTCGCTTTTTGCCGATTGCCCCAAAATTTCTTGTCCTCTATAAAGGAGATATCGTTTCCACATATATATTGACCGATGCCAGAATGCCCTTTTGTTCTTAGCTTTCACGCGATGGGAGTTCTGACATGCCATCCGTGAAAACAAGGAGAATAAGGCATATAGCCGCTGGATTTTCTTCAATTTACGGCCAAATGAGATTGCCTGGATCATAGAGCATCTGCAGAAAGGTATGTTTGTCCCTACAAGGGGGGCTAATGTCTATGAGCAACATAATCTCTCGAATTTCCTTCAAAAGGAAGTGCCAATGGGTTCAGAAACTTGTCTGAAAACAGCGACAAATGATGTTCTCTTACTTTTAGGGCGAAAAAGTCCTGATTAAGGCTGAATTTGAGGGTACTCCAGGCCTCCTGGCGGAAGCGGGGAGTATTTTTGGATTCGCGCGCTTGCCGCGAGCAGTTTGAGTACTTATGGGTCCGACGCAGACTCCGAATGACAAAATTATGACCGTTTTAGTGAACATCTGTCCTTTCTATGGCAGTCCTTGAAAGTACTTCATTTTCTCGTGCGCTTTCTGCCTGATTGCCCCAAAATTTCTTGTCCTCTATAGAGGAGATATCGTTTCCACATATATACTGACCGATGCCAGGAATGCCCTTTTGTTCTTGGCTTTCACGCGCATGAGTTACAGCATGCCATCCGGCGAAAACAAGGACAATAAGGCATATTGCCGCTGGATTTTCTTCAAATTATGGCCAAATGAGATTGCCCGGATATTAGAGCATCTGCAGAAATGTACGTTTGTCCCTACCAGGGGGGCTAATGTCTATAAGCAACATAATCTCTCATATTTCCTTCAAAAGGAAGTGCCAATGGGTTCAGAAACTTGTCTGAAAAACAGCGACGAATGATGTTCTTTTACTTTCAGGGCCAAAATGTCCTTCTTAAGGCTGAATTTGAGGGTACTCCGGGCCTCCTAGCGGAAGCGGGGAGTAGTTTTTGGATTCGCGCGCTCGCCGCGAGCAGTTTGAGTACTTATGGGTCCGACGCAGACTCCAAATGACAAAATTATTGACCGTTTTAGTGAACATCGGTCGTTTCTATGGCAGTCCTTGAAAGTACTTCATTTTCTCGTGCGCTTTCTGCCTGATTGCCCCAAAATTTCTTGTCCTCTATAGAGGAGATATCGTTTCCACATATATATTGACCGATGCCAGGAATGCCCTTTTGTTCTTGGCTTTCACGCGATGAGTTACCGGCATGCCATCCGGCGAAAACAAGGAGAATAAGGCATATAGCCGCTGGATTTTCTTCAATTTACGGCCAAATGAGATTGCCGGATCATAGAGCATCTGCAGAAAGGTACGTTTGTCCCTACCAGGGGGGCTAATGTCTATAAGCAACATAATCTCTCGAATTTCCTTCAAAAGGAAGTGCCAATGGGTTCAGAAACTTGTCTGAAAAACAGCGACAAATGATGTTCTTTTACTTTAAGGGCCAAAAAGTCCTGCTTAAGGCTGAATTTGAGGGTACTCCGGGCCTCCTGGCGGAAGTGGGGAGTATTTTTTGGATTCGCGCGCTTGCCACGAGCAGTTTGAGTACTTATGGGTCCGACGCAGACTCCGAATGACAAAATTATTACCGTTTTAGTGAACATATGTCCATTCTATGGCAGTCCTTGAAAGTACTTCATTTTCTCGTGCGCTTTTTGCCTGATTGCCCCAAAATTTCTTGTCCTCTATAGAGGAGATATCATTTCCACATATATATTGACCGATGCCAGGAATGCCCTTTTATTCTTAGCTTTCACGCGCATGAGTTACAGCATGCCATCCGGCGAAAACAAGGAGAATAAGGCATATAGCCGCTAGATTTTCTTCAAATTACGGCCAAATGAGATTGCCCGGATCATAGAGCATCTGCAGAAAGGTACGTTTGTCCCTACCAGTTGGGCTAATGTCTATAAGGAACATAATCTCTCGAATTTCCTTCAAAAGGAAGTGCCAATGGGTTCAGAAACTTGTCTGAAAAACAGCGACAAATGATGTTCTTTTACTTTCAGGGCCAAAAAATCCTTCTTAAGGCTGAATTTGAGGGTACTTGGGCCTCTGGCGAAGCGGGAGTAGTTTTTGATTGGCAGCTCGCCATGAAAGCAGTTTGAGTACTTATGGGTCTGACGCAGACTCCGAATGACAAAATTATGACCGTTTTAGTGAACATCTGTCGTTTCTATGGCAATCCTTGAAAGTACTTCATTTTCTCGTGCGCTTTCTGACTGATTGCCCCAAAATTTCTTGTCCTCTATAGAGGAGATATCGTTTCCACATATATATTGACCGATGCCAGAATGCCCTTTTGTTCTTGGCTTTCACACGCATGAGTTCTGACATGCCATCCGTGAAAACAAGGAGAATAAGGCATATAGCCGCTTGATTTTCTTCAATTTACGGCCAAATGAGATTGCCGGATCATAGAGCATCTGCAGAAGGTACGTTTGTCCCTACCGGGGGCTAATGTCTATAAGCAACATAATCTCGAATTTCCTTCAAAAGGAAGTGCCAATGGGTTCAAAACTTGTCCGAAAAACAGCGACAAATGATGTTCTTTTACTTTCGGGGCAAAAAGTCACGCTTAAGGCTGAATTTGAGGTACTCTGAGCCTCTGGCGGAAGCGGGAGTAGTTTTTGGATTCAGCAAGGCCATGAAAGCAGTTTGAGTACTTATGGGTCCGACGCAGACTCCGAATGACAAAATTATTGACCATTTTAGTGAACATCTGTCCATTCTATGGCAGTCCTTGAAAGTACTTCATTTTCTCGTGCGCTTTATTCCTGATTGCCCCAAAATTTGTTGTCCTCTATAGAGGAGATATCGTTTCCACATATATATTGACCGATGCCAGGAATGCCCTTTTGTTCTTAGCTTTCACGCGCATGAGTTACAAAGATGCCATCCGTGAAAACAAGGAGAATTAGGCATATAACCACTAGATTTTCTTCAAATTACAGTAGATGATGCACGGTGTCCATGATGAAGGTCGACTTGCAAAAGTTAGTGCGCCGCCAATGCCTGGCCGATCCAGACTTCACGCTCAGCTTTTACAAGCAAGATGGAATAAACGAGTGATATTATTATAACCTTATAGTCTAGAATGGTCTGAATCTCTATTTAATCCACCTGTAAACGCAAGCATAGCTTCATTCTCCTCAACAATACCACATCTAATCAAGCCTTTTGTAATTTCGATAATATTCTTCACAGAATTTTTCCTTGTCTTAAGCGCTGCAATTTTGAAGTAATTCACGCTGATAATATGGTGGAACCCAACGAGCACGATAGCAGTTTTCAAAGCAGCCCAAGTAGCTGGAACAGGATATAATCTACAATGTTCACCACCAAACACATGCAAAGCTAGTGAAAGCACAAACAGCAGCTAGAAACACGCTCTCCTTAGGATATTGTAAACATGTAAATCGTTGTTCAGCTCTAACTCCCAAGTAAGATATATATCGTGAAACATATCTACCCTCAAATGGTGGAATATTCAATTTCAGTTTAGGGAGATGGTCATGATCTCGCACTGAGGGGAGCCCTAACATTGCCATTATTTGCATGTGGATGACCGGTGGTTGTGGTGCCTGGTTGCACGTAGTTCGATGTTGATCAACCTCATCCTCGTAATCTCCCACATAATCATCCTCCCCCACATCAGCAGCAGGAGCCACGTATATCACAAAAGAGCACCAGAGCTTGGCCAGTGAAGAGGGACACGGTCGTCATGGAGGGTTGCTTCACATGTGGAGGTAGTCATTGTTGTTGTTGAAGAGGTGCTAGGTGCAAACTGTGGTGGTGGTGGTAGACGCATGAGCAATTCATTAAACTTGTTATCGAGCTTTGTTTCTAAAGCTTTCAATGCCATCTATCTTCTCCATGGCCTCATCAAATCTGGTTATCACATCTTGCACCGTCCACTCATCATTCTTGAAACTTATCATGAAGCTCCTTTTTCACAAGTTCTCCAACAGCCTCTGCCACTTGTGATCGCCATGGTTAGCAGCAATAGAAACACACAAGAATATGATCCCACAGACTACTAGGAAGTGGTGGTGGATAGTCACAACCAAGCAAATCTCAAATTCTTACCAGTTCATACCCAAAGAGCAGCGGTGATCGCCAACCGTAGAAAAACTCTCAAAGCTTGATAGAGCGACATGTGAGAGTCCAACGCACGAGATGTATGTGGAGCTGAAGGTTATAATATGGTAGCAAAAGGGTCCAATAATCAATTCAGATGCAAAGTTGAATAAACGCCAACGACGGTATCAGGTTGGTCCTAGGCTAGATCGTATAGAGACGCGAGCCTAGAACACCAACAAAATCACGGCGCAAATAAACAAGGGAGGAGCACACTCAAATTTTTTTTTTTTTTTGCACTTTTTTTCTTTTTTTTTGCCCCGCAACAATTTTTTTTCAAAAAGTCTACAAATGGTCTAAAACTGCCTAGCCGAATTTTCTGCATTTAGTTTTTTTTAAACTCGAGCTTTTTTTCCTGATGGCTCGAAGTTGGGGTGTCCTCCGCTGTACGACTTGAGTATCGCGTGATCTCGAAATCGAGAACAATGCAACAATTATGGACTCTGCATTAGGACTGGTGCGGAGATGAATCTGTGGAACTCGGATCTGTGGCGGAGATGAACTGTGGAACTCGGATCGTGGCGGAGATGAACTGTGGAACCTTGACCGTGGGATATATATGTTGTGGACTTGATGGGCGGATGGCGGCGGATATGTGGTGGCGATATGGATTCAGACACGGTGAATATGTGGTGGTGGTATATGGCAGCGCGACGGACAACCTCGTGAATGTAACTCAAACTCTAAAAGACTAGACGCTAAGACCAGAACTTGACACGATGATGCAACCGCAAATTCAACAAGCAAATACAGAAAAGATTATGCAAAGGCTGAGATTGGTTCGATGGGATGAACTAACCTAATTTTTTTTGGCTTTTTCGACTATAGGTATGAAGAACAGACTCGATCTAAACTACGAAAAATGTAAAATCACTGGAGCAACCTCGGAAATCTGATACCACTTGATAGAAGCAAACTGTCGATGAGATGGTGGATTTCGCTGGTGAAGTCGATTTTGACGATCCGACTATGAACGCGAGACGCCGCGCCTTAGCAATCGCTAAACCAACTCCGAGAGGTTATGACCACGCTGGAGCACGATCAACTGACCATTTAGGGTCTCTTTTCGCGAGCAAACGAAGAACAAGCAAGAAACCGAGATTGCAACTGGATATTGTGAATATAAGATGAAAGCTTTATTGATCAAGGTGTAATCAGACGCTTTGTCCGTCAAGAACACAAACGGCACTAAGTTGCAGCTATGGCGAACTTTTAATCTAAACAAAACCCAAAGTTAAACGGTGCCCTAAGGGCTATATATGGAGGAAGAGGGGTGAATTTCGTGGGCCCTTGGTGAGGGGTCCCAACTAACCCTGTCTTTGTTTCCACACATACGGACTTAAAAATAGCCTATACTTATGAATGGGTTTTTGCTTAGTTCACGCCAGCATGAGTTACAAAGATGCTATCCGGCTTAAAACAAGGAGAATAAGGATAGCTGGATTTTCTTCAATTACGCCAAGTAAGATTGCCCTGATCATAGAGCATCTGCAGAAGGTACGCTTGTCCCTACCGGGCTAATGTCTATAAGCAACATAATCTTCAATTTCCTTCAAAAGGAAGTGCCAATGGGTTCTAAACTTGTTCAAAAAAATGATGTTCTTTACTTTTAGGGCTAAAAGTCCTGCTAAGTGAATTTGAGGGTATTTCTTTTCCGCGAAGGGAGTATTTTTGATTCGCAATAATGAGCGTTAGTACTTATGGTTCCGAGCATCCAATGACAAAATTATGACCGCTTTAGTGAACATCCTTCTTTCTATGGCCTGAAGTACTTCATTTTTCTGCTTCGTTGATTGCCCTAAAATTTCTTGTCCTATAGAGGAGATATCGCTTTATATATATGACCGATGCTGAATGCCTTTGTTCTTAGCTTTACGCCGATGAGTTAAAGAGCCATTCGGCAAAACAAGGAGAATAAGGCTATAGTCACGGATTTCTTTAATTTACCCAAATGAGATGTCGGATCGAGAGCATCTAGAAGGTACGCTTGTCCTACCGGGCTAATTTAAGCAACATAATTCTAATTTCCTCAAAAGGAAGTGCCAATGGGTTCGAAATTGTCCAAAACAAGGACAAATGATGTTCTTTACTTTAGGGCAAAAGTCCTGCTTAAGGCTGAATTTGAGGGTATCTTCCTCCCGCGAAGTGGGGAGTATTTTTGATTCACATCCATGAAAGCAGTTTGAGTACTTATGGTCCGACGCAGACCAATGACAAAATTATGACCTTTAGTGAACATCCTTCTTCTATAGGCGCCCTTGAAAGTACTTCATTTTCTCGCTTTCACCGATGCTCTAAAATTTCTTGTCCTCTATGAGAGATATCGCTTCCTATATATATCGACGATGCCGAATGCCTTTTGTTCTTAGCTTTCACGCCATGAGTTAAAGATGCCATCCGCAAACAAGGAGAATTAGATATCTTATTTTCAATTTACCGCCAAATGAGATCGCCTTGATCATAGAGCATCCGCAGAAGGTACGTTGTCCCTACCGGGGGCTAATGTCTATAAGCAAATAATCTTCAATTCCTTCAAAAGGAAGTACCAATGGGTTCTAAACTTGTCAAAAATCAAAATGATGTTCTTTTACTTTCGGCCAAAAGTCCATTAACGCTGAATTTGAAAGTATCGCTTTTCCCAAGGGGGAGAGTTTTGATTCGGGCCAAGATGCAGTTTGAGTACTTATGGGTCCGACGCAGACCAATGACAAAATTGTCGACTGCTTTAGTGAACATCGTCATTCTATGGCGCCTTGAAAGTATTCATTTTCGCGCTAATTGCTAAATTTCTTGACTCTAAAGAGGAGATATCGCTTCCACATATATATCGAGATGCCGAATGCCTTTGTTCTTGGCTTTCACGCCGATGAGTTATCGTGCATCCGCAGAACAAGGAGAATAAGGCATATAGTCGCGGATTTTCTTCAATTTACGCCCAAATGAGATTGGTCTAGAGCATCCGCAAAGGTATGTTTGTCCCGCAAGGTTGGCTAATGTCTATGAGCACATATTCTCTCATTTCCTTCAAAAGGAAGTGCCAATGGTTCTAAACTTGTCTCAAAAACACAAATGATGTTCTTACTTTAGGGCTAAAAGTCCGCAAGGCTGAATTTGAGGGTATGGCCCCCGAAGGGAGTATTTTTGATTCACATGCGGAGTTTGAGTACTTATGGTCCATAGACCATGACAAAATTATGACTTAGTGAACATCTGTCTTCTATGGCGCCTTGAAAGTACTTGATTTCTCGTCCCGGATTGTCAAAATTTCTTGTCCATAGAGGAGATATTTCCTTCACATATATGAGATGCCGTATGCCTTTGTTCTTAGCTTTCACGCGATGAGTTAAAGATGCCATCCGATTTAAAACAAAGAGAATAAGGCATATAGTCATGGATTTTCTTCAATTTACGCCAAATGAGATCGCCTTGATCATAGAGCATCGCAAAGGCCTTTGTCCTCCAGGGGCTAATGTCTATAAGCAACATATCTCCAATTTCCTTCAAAAGGAAGTGCTAATGTTCAAACTTGTCAAAAGAAAATGATGTTTCTTACTTTAGGCTAAAAAGTCCTAAGGCTTAATTTGAGGGTACTCCCCGAAGTGGGGAGTATTTTTGATTCACCAGAGCAGTTTGAGTACTTATGGTCGACGCATCAATGACAAAATTATGACCGCTTTAGTGAACATCTTCTTCTATGGCGCCTGAAAGTACTTCATTTCTCGGCTCGAGTCTAAAATTTTCTCTATAGAGGACATATCGCTTCCACATATATATCGACCGATGCCGTGAATGCCCTATTGTTCTTAGCTTTCACGCCGCATGAGTTACAGATGCCATCCGCCAAAACAAGGAGAATAAGGCATATAGTCATGGATTTTCTTCAATTTACGCCAAATGAGATCTGCCTGATCATAGAGCATCTACAGAAGGTACGCTTGTCCCTACCAGGGGCTAATGTCTATAAGCAACATAATCTTCGAATTTCCTTCAAAAGGAAGTGCCAATGTGTTCGTAAACTTGTCCGAAAAAATGACAAATGATGTTCTCTTTACTTTTAGGGCTAAAAGTCCCGCTTAAGGCTGAATTTGAGGGTATCTGCCTCCGCGAAGCGGGAGTATTTTTGATTCCATGCCGGAAAGCAGTTTGAGTACTTATGGTTCCGACGCAGACCAATGACAAAATTATGACCGCTTTAGTGAACATCGTTCTTTCTATGGCGCCTTGAAAGTACTTCATTTTCTCGCGTCACCGATCGTCTAAAATTTCTTGTCCTCATAGAGGAGATATCGCTTCATATATATCGACCGATGCCGGAATGCCTTTGTTCTTAGCTTTCACGCCGCATGAGTTACAAAGATGCCATTCGCAAAAACAAGGAGAATAAGGCATATAGTCACTGGATTTTCTTTAATTTACGCCAAATGAGATTGCTCGGATCATAGAGCATCTCGCAGAAGGTATGTTTGTCCCTACCAGGGGGCTAATGTCTATAAGCAACATAATCTCGAATTTCCATCAAAAGGAAGTGCCAATGGGTTCAAAATTGTCCAAAAACAGCAAATGATGTTCTCTTACTTTTAGGGCTAAAAGTCCGCTTAAGGCTGAATTTGAGGGTATCTGCCTCCCGCGGAAGTGGGGAGTATTTTTGATTCACATGCCATGCAGCAGTTTGAGTACTTATGGGTCCGACGCAGACCAATGACAAAATTATGACCGCTTTAGTGAACATCCTCTTTCTATGGCGCCTTGAAAGTACTTCATTTTCTGCTGCTTTTCACCGATTGCCCTAAAATTTCTTGTCCTCTATAGAGAGATATCGCTTCACATATATATCGACCGATGCAGAATGCCCTTTTGTTCTTAGCTTTCACGCGATGAGTTACAAAGATGCCATCCGCAAAACAAGAAGAATTAGGCATATAGTCACTGGATTTTCTTCAATTTACGGCCAAATGAGATCGCCTGATCATAGAGCATCCGAGAAAGGTACGCTTGTCCCTACCAGGGGGCTAATGTCTATAAGCAACATAATCTCGAATTTCCTTCAAAAGGAAGTGCCAATGGGTTCGTAAACTTGTCAAAAAACAGACAAATGATGTTCTTTACTTTAGGCTAAAAAGTCCCGCTTAAGCTGAATTTGAGGGTATCTTGCCTCCGGCGAAGCGGGAGTAGTTTTTGATTCACGCGCAAATGCAGTTTGAGTACTTATGGGTCCGACGCAGACCAATGACAAAATTGTCGACCGCTTTAGTGAACATCTGTCCATTCTATGGCGTCCTTGAAAGTACTTCATTTTCTCGCATGCCTGCCTGATTGTCTAAAATTTCTTGTCCTCTATAGAGGAGATATCGCTTCCAATATATATTGACCGATGCCAGAATGCCTTTTGTTCTTGGCTTTCACGCCCATGAGTTAGATGCCATCGCAAAACAAGGAGAATAAGGCATATAGTCATGGATTTTCTTAATTTACGGCCAAATGAGATTGCTCGGTCATAGAGCATCTAGAAGGTAGTTTGTCCCTCCAGGGGGCTAATGTCTATAAGCAACATAATTCTCAATTTCCTTCAAAAGGAAGTGCCAATGGGTTCTAAAATTGTCCAAAAACAGCGAAAATGATGTTCTTTACTTTTAGGGCTAAAAAGTCCCGCTTAAGGCTGAATTTGAGGGTATCGGCTCCCGGCGGAAGGGGAGTATTTTTGATTCCAACGCCATGAAAGCAGTTTGAGTACTTATGGTCCGACGCATACAATGACAAAATTATGACCGCTTTAGTGAACATCGTCCTTTCTATGGCGCCCTTGAAAGTACTTCATTTTCTCGCGCCTCACGAGCTCTAAAATTTTTGTCCTCTATAGAGGAGATATCGCTTCCAATATATATTGACCATGCCGAATGCCCTTTTGTTCTTAGCTTTCACCGCATGAGTTACAAGATGCCATCCGCTAAAACAAGGAGAATAAGGCATATAGCCACTGGATTTTCTTCAATTTACGCCAAATGAGATTGCCTTGATCATAGAGCATCCGCAGAAGGTACGCTTTGTCCCTACCAGGGGGCTAATGTCTATAAGCAACATAATCTCTAATTTCCTTCAAAAGGAAGTGCCAATGGTTCAAACTTGTCCGAAAACAAAGACAAATGATGTTCTTTACTTTGTCAAAAAGTCCGCTTAAGCTGAATTTGAGGGTATTTCCGGGCGGAAGCGGGAGTAGTTTTGATTCATGGCGCCAGAGCAGTTTGAGTACTTATGGTCCGACGCAGACCAATGACAAAATTTGACCGCTTTAGTGAACATCGTCCATTCTATGGCGCCCTTGAAAGTACTTCATTTTTCGCCTTTTTCCCGAGCCTAAAATTTCTTTGCCTAAAGAGGAGATATCGCTTCCAATATATGACCGGCCGGAATGCCCTTTGTTCTTGGCTTTCACGCCGATGAGTTACAGATGCCATCCGAAAAACAAGGAGAATAAGGCATAGTCCGGATTTTCTTCAATTTACGGCCAAATGAGATTGTGGTCATAGAGCATCCCAGAAGGAGTTTGTCCCAAGGGGCTAATGTCTATAGCAACATATTCTCCTTTCCTTCAAAAGGAAGGCCTGGGTTCAAACTTGTCCAAAAAAAGGAAAATGATGTTCTTTACTTTAGGGCTAAAAGTCCGCAATGAATTTGAGGGTATCCCCTTTCCGGGAAGCGGGAGTATTTTTGATTCAGCCCATGAGCAGTTTGAGTACTTATGGTTCCGACGATCAAAATGACAAAATTATGACCGTTTAGTGAACATCTGTCTTTCTATGGCCTTGAAAGTACTTATTTCTCGGCTTTCCGATTTCTAAAATTTTTGTCCTCTTAGAGGAGATATCGCTTCCAATATATATCGACCGATGCCGAATGCCCTTTGTTCTTATTTCACATGAGTTACAAAGATGCCATCCAAAAACAAAGAGAATAAGGTATAGTCCTGGATTTTCTTTTTACGGCCAAATGAGATTGCCTGATCATAGAGCACCGAGAAGGTAGTTTGTCCCTACCAGGGGCTAATGTCTATAAGCAACATAATCTTCGAATTTTTCAAAAGGAAGTGCAATGGGTTCGTAAATTGTCCAAAAAAACAAATGATGTTTCTTTACTTTTAGGGTAAAAGTCCGCTTAAGGCTTAATTTGAGGGTATCCCCCGCGGAAGTGGGGAGTATTTTTGATTCCAACCGCCAAAAGAGTTTGAGTACTTTGGTCCGACGCAGACCAATGACAAAATTATGACCGTTTTAGTGAACATCCGTCTTTCTATGGCCCTTGAAAGTACTTCATTTTCGCCTTTTTTGCCCAAAATTTCTTGTCCTCATAGAGGAATATCGCCCCATATATATGACCGATGGAATGCCCTTTGTTCTTAGCTTTCACGCGATGAGTTACAAAGATGCCATCCGAAAACAAGGAGAATAAGGCATATAGCTGGATTTTCTTCAATTTACGCCAAATGAGATGCTCGATCATAGAGCATCCAGAAGGTACGCTTGTCCCAGGGGGGCTAATGTCTATGAGCAACATATTCTCGAATTTCCTTCAAAAGGAAGTGCCAATGGTTCTAAACTTGTCTAAAAATCTGAAAATGATGTTCCTTTACTTTAGGGTAAAAAGTCCGCTTAAGGCTTGAATTTGAGGGTACTCCGGCCTCTGGCGAAGGGAGATTTTTGATTCAGGCATGCCGAAGAGCAGTTTGAGTACTTATGGTCCGACGCAGACCAATGACAAAATTATGACCGCTTTAGTGAACATCTGTCCTTTCTATGGCGCCTTGAAAGTACTTCATTTTCTCGGCTTTCCTCGATTGCCTCTAAAATTTCTTGTCCTCTATAGAGGAGATATCGCTTCCACATATATATCGACCGATTGAATGCCCTTTGTTCTTAGCTTTCACGCCAGCATGAGTTACAAAGATGCCATCCGCAAAACAAGGAGAATAAGGCATATAGTCCTGGATTTTCTTTAATTTACGCCAAATGAGATTGCTCGGATCATAGAGCATCCGCAGAAGGTATGTTTGTCCCTACCAGGGGCTAATGTCTATAAGCAACATAATCTCAATTTCCTTCAAAAGGAAGTGCCAATGGGTTCAAACTTGTCAAAAAACAATACAAATGATGTTCTTTACTTTTAGGCTAAAAAGTCCCGCTTAAGGCTGAATTTGAGGGTATCGTCCTCGCGGAAGCGGGAGTATTTTTGATTCAAGGCCCATGAAAGCAGTTTGAGTACTTATGGTCCGACGCAGACCAATGACAAAATTATGACCGCTTTAGTGAACATCGTCTTTCTATGGCGCCTTGAAAGTACTTCATTTTCGCGCGCTTTCTCACCGATTGCTCTAAAATTTCTTGTCCTCTATAGAGGAGATATCGCTTCCACATATATCGACCGATGCTAGAATGCCCTTTTGTTCTTAGCTTTCACGCGATGAGTTACAAAGATGCCATCCGCAAACAAGAGAATTAAGGCATATAGCATGGATTTTTTCAATTTACGGCCAAATGAGATTGCCTGATCATAGAGCATTTCCGAAAGGTACGCTTGTCCCTACCAGGGGCTAATGTCTATAAGCAACATAATCTCTCAATTTCCTTCAAAAGGAAGTGCCAATGGGTTCGAAACTTGTCGAAAAAAAATGAAAATGATGTTCTTTACTTTCGCAAAAAGTCCCCTTAACGCTGAATTTGAGGGTATCCGGCTTCTCGGCGAAGCGGGAGAGTTTTGATTCACACAGAGCAGTTTGAGTACTTATGGGTCCGACGCAGACCAATGACAAAATTATGACCGCTTTAGTTAACATTTGTCCATTCTATGGCGCCCTTGAAAGTACTTCATTTTCTCGGCGCTTTTGCAATTGTTAAAATTTCTTGTCCTCTATAGAGGAGATATCGCTTCCACATATATATCGACCGATGCCGAATGCCCTTTTGTTCTTGGCTTTCACGCCGATGAGTTACGATGCCATCCGCGAAAAAGGAGAATAAGGCATATAGCCCGGATTTTCTTCAATTTACGCCAAATGAGATTGCTCGGATCATAGAGCATCCGCAGAAGGTAGTTTGTCCCCAAGGGGGCTAATGTCTATGAGCAACATATTTCTCAATTTCCTTCAAAAGGAAGTGCCAATTGGTTCGAAACTTGTCCAAAAAACAATGACAAATGATGTTTCTTACTTTTAGGGCAAAAGTCCCGCTTAAGGCTTAATTTGAGGGTACTCCGGCCGGGAAGCGGAGATTTTTGATTCCACAGGCCATGAAAGCAGTTTGAGTACTTATGGTTCCGACGCAGACCAATGACAAAATTATGACCGCTTTAGTGAACATCCGTTCTTTCTATGGCGCCTTGAAAGTACTTCATTTTCTCGCGCTTTCACTCGACTTCCTAAAATTTCTTGTCCTCTATAGAGGAGATATCGCTTCACATATATATCGACCGATGCCAGAATGCCCTTTGTTCTTAGCTTTCACCGCATGAGTTACAAAGATGCCATCCGCAAAACAAGGAGAATAAGGCATATAGTCGCTGGATTTTCTTTAATTTACGCCAAATGAGATTGCCTCGATCATAGAGCATCCGCAGAAGGTACGCTTGTCCCTACCAGGGGGCTAATGTCTATAAGCAACATAATCTCTCAATTTCCTTCAAAAGGAAGTGCCAATGGTCGTAAACTTGTCGAAAAAAAGCACAAATGATGTTCTTACTTTTAGGGCTAAAAGTCCTTAAGGCTGAATTTGAGGGTATCTGCTTCTCCGGAAGTCGAGTATTTTTGATTCGCGCCATGAAAGCAGTTTGAGTACTTATGGTTCCGACGCAGACCAATGACAAAAGTATGACCGTTTAGTGAACATCGTCTTTCTATGGCTCTTGAAAGTACATCATTTTCTCGCGCTTACGATGCCTAAAATTTTTGTCCCTAAGAGAGATATCTTCACATATATCGATGCGTGAATGCCCTTTTGTTCTTGGCTTCCACGCATGAGTTAAAGATGCCATCCGAAAACAAGGAGAATAAGGTATAGCTGGATTTTCTTCATATTACGCCAAATGAGATTGCCGATCATAGAGCATCCGCAGAAGGTACGCTTGTCTACCAGGGGCTAATGTCTATAAGCAACATAATTTCTCAATTTCCTTCAAGGAAGTGCCAATGGGTTCAAACTTGTCTAAAACAGCGACAAATGATGTTCTTTACTTGTACAAAAAGTCCCGCTTAACGCTGAATTTGAGGGTATTTTCCGCAAGGGGAGAGTTTTGATTCAAGACGCCAAAGCAGTTTGAGTACTTATGGGTCCGACGCAGACTCAATGACAAAATTATGACCGCTTTAGTGAACATCGTTCTTTCTATGGCGCCCTTAAAGTACTTCATTTTTCGTGTGCTTTCACCGATTGCCTCTAAAATTTCTTGTCCTCTATAGAGGAGATATCGCTTCACATATATATCGACCGATGCAAGGAATGCCCTTTTGTTCTTAGCTTCACCCGCATGAGTTACAAGATGCCATCCGCTAAAACAAGGAGAATAAGGCATATAGTCACTGGATTTTCTTCAATTTACTGCCAAATGAGATTGCTCCGATCATAGAGCATCCGCAGAAGGTACATTTGTCCCTACCAGGGGGCTAATGTCTATAAGCAACATAATCTCTCGAATTTCCTTCAAAAGGATGTGCCAATGGGTTCGTAAACTTGTCTCAAAACACGACAAATGATGTTCTCTTTACTTTCAGGCTAAAAGTCCTGCTTAAGGCTGAATTTGAGGGTATCCTGGCTCCCGGAAGCGGGAGTATTTTTGATTCACATGGCCATGAAAGCAGTTTGAGTACTTATGGTTCCGACGCAGATCCAATGACAAAATTATGACCGCTTTAGTGAACATCCGTCCTTTCTATGGCATCCTTGAAAGTACATCATTTTCTCGCGTCACCGATTGCCTCTAAAATTTCTTGTCCTCTATAGATGAGATATCGCTTACACATATATATTGACCGATGCCAGAATGCCTTTTGTTCTTGGCTTCCACGCATGAGTTACAAGATGCCAAAGTAAAACAAGGAGAATAAGGCATATAGTCACTGGATTTTCTTCAATTTACGCCAAATGAGATCGCCTGGATCATAGAGCATCCGCAGAAGGTACGCTTGTCCCTACCGGGGCTAATGTCTATAAGCAACATAATATCTCGAATTTCCTTCTAAAGAAGTGCCAATGGGTTCGTAAACTTGTCCGAAAAACATGACAAATGATGTTCTTTACTTTAGGGCAAAAAGTCCTGCTTAACGCTGAATTTGAGGGTATCGTTCTCCGGAAGTGGGTAGTATTTTTGATTCGCATACCACGAAAGCAGTTTGAGTACTTATGGTCCGACGCAACCAATGACAAAATTATGACCGTTTAGTGAACATCCGTCCTTTCTATGGCGCCTTGAAAGTACTTCATTTTCTCGGGCTTTCACCATTGCCCAAAATTTCTTGTCCTCTATAGAGGAGATATCGCTTCACATATATATTGACCGATGCAGGAATGCCCTTTTGTTCGGCCACGCATGAGTTACAGATGCCATCCGCAAAACAAGGAGAATAAGGCATATAGTCGCTGGATTTTCTTCAATTTACGCCAAAATGAGATTGCCGGATCATAGAGCATCCGCAGAAGGTACTTGTCCCTACCAGGGGGCTAATGTCTATAAGCAACATAATTTCTCAATTTCCTTCAAAGGAAGTGCCAATGGGTTCGTAAACTTGTCCAAAAAACAGCGACAAATGATGTTCTCTTACTTTTGGGCTAAAAAGTCCGCTTAAGGCTGAATTTGAGGGTACTCCTGCCTCGGAAGGGGAGTATT